>MU105595.1:0-36506 GCA_012274485.2 Sinapis alba
ATATTTTTTATTCCAACTTGTGGATCAAACACTAGTGACGAATGACGATAATTCCATTATTGAGGTAGGTCCACGAAATTAAATAACTAAATTTAATATTTTCCAGCTTCTCATAATCTCATTCGTCAAAATTTGACCATGTAACAAAACAAACAAAAAACAGTTGCAGTTTTCGTTTTTTCTTTCTTTTTTTTTTTTTGTTTTTTCTTATTTGGGTTTTTCGAAGGATTTTTCTTTTTCCAAAAGTAAACCAAAATTTATTTGTTAAAAATATCTTTTAACCAAAAAAACAAGATTTGGTAGTTAAAAATATTTTAAACAAAAAGACGAAAAGTATAGCTTGTCCCTGGTCTCTTTACAAAATGATATATATATTTTTTTAATTTTCTTTCAATAAATTTATTTATTTGATAATGAACCATCGAATATGTTTTTTATTTCTTGAAATTAAAACTGGAACTTAGAAGAAAGAAGAGATACGCACCTTCATCATCGGGTAAGAGTTGAGCATTTGATCCGAAAATCTCAAAGAAGATGGCGATGAAGAGAAGAACATTCATAACTTTCTCGGCCGACAAGATGAAACTCATCTCTCTTTTTCTCTTGGGAGAAAAACAAACAAACATATTCTCAGTTCTCAGATATAGACTAGACGATTAAAAGAGAGAGAGGAGAGGAGAGTGGAACAGAGATAAAGATGGATATGGAGAAAGAAACAGCTGGGAAAAGCTTTTAGTGTTCACACATATATAACAGAATATATATATACTAAAATCTCATAAAATGTATTTAGAATTCTAGCCGCCAGAAATGAATTTTTTATGTGGGGTTCATGTCATGACTGCTTTATGATTATTTAAATAATGGCGTAAAATTTTGGTGAATTTATATTGCTACTTTTTTTTCTTTTAACACTTTGCATTCATCAATCACACGGTAAAACCACATCAAATTCCCACAAACACTAAGAAAATAAAAATAAACAAGGACTTGACCGTCATAATTTTATATTACTACTAATTCCTTTCTTTTGATAGTTCATTTTCTTACAAATTCTATTTCTTTTCTTCTTTAATTTTATCACATTTTTTTTCTTTTTTTTTTTGCAGTTGTATGAGTATTACATTTTCTCGAATTGAACTTAATAATGTTTTATAAATTATTTAAAAAAATGTAGTCTGATAGTTTATAAAAATAATACCTTTATATTTTCATGCTTATGATTTAATAATTGTAGTTTGTAAGTGTAAACATAGTAGAAAAACACATATCATGATTTATTTGTATATATTATTTTCGTATATAGAAACCATAATTACCAAATAATAATAAAAAATTGTTAAGAACACTAATGACATAATTATTGCGGAGTTTTTAGTGTGAGATTAAAAAAAGTTAAAAGACGATTTTTATATTACGTTAAAAATTTCGTCTTAAGAACCCTGTAATAATCATGGTCTAAGAAAATATACATAAAATATACATTGCTGATAATAAGTGTGAGAACACCCAATTTAAGAGTTCAATGGATGTGGATGTTATAATATATCATAAGAACTGCACATGTGTAGATAAGTCTCTCGTTCCGACAACTACAAGGATGGTTCGGCTACCATTGTTTCTGCCGAACAGTGATAACTAATTAGTCCAGTCAAATACATACTATATTTTCGTAGTCCAGTCAAATACTATATATATTTTTTTTTTCTATAGCCACTGCAAAACACAAGACCATATCCAGCCATGCAAAAAAGTAAAGTGATTCTACTTTTTACGTAGAAATATTTAAACAATGGCTATATAAAGAGAAAAAGGAATTATTATAAGATTTTTTGCTTTTCTTGACTATTTTTTAGTTTGCTTTTAGTTTTAACATATTAGCTTTTTAACTTTTGATTTTTTTTATTTCAAAGATCGAGTCTACAACGAAAGGCTGTGATTTAGTCTATAAGCAGCCCTACTTTGCCTAATATTGAATGTTCACATTAACTAATACGGGTGGTAAGACGGTATAGAGAAGATTCTGCCAACGAGAAGTTTAATTAGCTATACTTAAATACACTTTTACATTTCACATACAAAGTAAACATTTTTAGGGGGTTAATTGGTAGTTAAATTTTGAAAAAATAATTAAATTTAGAGATTTCATTGTTATTGATTTATGAACTTTTAAATTCCATGTAAAATCATTTGTTATTCAATTTTTTTTTTACAGATTTTATAATTCTATTAAACTTTCTTGTTATTGTGATATAAATTCTCGGTAGTTTCACTCATAACATTTTACTTTACAAATATGATCTATACTTATAAGACTTTAAAAATTTATATAACAAAAACACAAATACACAAACACAAAAAGTTTTCTATTATATTTTTATTGTCAAGTGAAAGTGAAAGATAATTGTAAAAAAAAAATTAAAGATATCAAATTGTTAAAGATAACATAATCTAGAATCATGAGAAAATTCATAGGTTGATATTAGAAAACTTTAAACAAAAATAAAACTAGACAAATCAAAACGTCAAACTATTAAAAACCCATAAAAAAATTTAATATCAAATAATTATATTTTATGAAAGAGAAATTTCAATTTTTTTTTATAGAAGGATAATTTTGGAAAGAAAAATATATATGGAAATATATGATAATCAATAATAATTAATGACAATTTATACAACACATTTGGTAAGAATTCTTCAAATTTATTTAAATTTTAAAATTCTCAAAGTCCACACAAATGCTATTTTCCAATAGGACCCTCTTAATTATACATATTACTAATTTAAGATCCGCGTCTTGCATTGCATGTAATAAACATTTGTTATATATTTTATTTTCTTACATATTATAAAATAATAAAATATAAAATTATATTAAATAATTAAATAATTGAAAATCAGTAAATATTATTTATATAATTAAATTAGTGCAAACACATAAATCAAAACAACCAATTTTGTTTATTTACAATCATCTTATATAAGTAAATTTATAAGATATTAAAATATACATAGTATATTTTAATATGATTATCTATTAAATAAGGTTTTGTACTCATATGATTTATGATCAATTGCATTTTTTTAACCCATTGATAACAAAGTTTTCAATGTTAACTTTTAATTATTTTAGTAATTTATAATCATTTTTTAAAAATTTAATACAAATTTCAAAGTTAAAATATTAAGTTTTCAATACTTTTTCTGTACAAATTTTTGAATTATATATTATGTATTTTATATAGTATATATTTCAATTTAAGAGATATTAAAATAAATATATATTTTAATATGAAAATCTATTAGATGAGACTTTTTGTTTATATGGTCTTAAGATCATTTATATCTTGTTATAAAAAAATATTTAAAACCACTAATTAAAAAAAATCAATAAGAGACTTTTAATAGTTTTAGTAATTTATAATTATTTTATAAATTCAAAATATAGTATATACAGAAAATCTCAATTTTTATTTTTAGTTATTTAATAACATAAAATTAAACAAAAAAATATATAGGATGCAAATTTGTTATCAAATATTTATTATATAAAATTATTAGTTGTCATATATCTCTGATCATATTAATTAATTCTGTGGATTCTATTCAAGAAAAGAAAAACGAATTGATTTTGTAAATTAATAATTAATTTTATCTATAGTTTAATGAAAACTATAATATATGTTTAGATGAAATACCCAATGTTTCTAAAAATCTAATAATTAATAATAAGATTGCAATGGTTATCAAATAATATATAAGAGATAGTTCTGTACACAAGGTTAAAACTAAAAAAAAAAAAATCACAACTAAAAGATGTATAAAGTATGCCAAAAAGTTCTGTTTTTGTTTAAAAACATAGAAAAATATTTTGACTACAAGGAAAGTTGTCTGATGGAACAATAATCTACTGTGAAACAGCTTTCGACATGAGGGAACCGCGAGTTCTTGAATGAGATTTGGCATAATTTTGCTACTCACCACCCAAACATGGTCAAACTATATGGATGTTGTGTTGAAGCCTTGAAGGAGGCCAACTTTTGCTAGTCTATTACTTCATCCGTTTTAAATTAGGTATACTTTAATGTTTTTATACATATTAATAAAATAGTTAAATATTTAATTTTACTCTTATTTAATTATTAAAATTTTATATATCTTAAGAACTAACATTTATAGTATTAAAAATATTTTAGCAGTTATTTAAAAAAAAATTAATTAGATGCAAAAAATAAATTAATATACGAAATTGTATTAAAATCATAAAATTATATTTATTTTGTAACGAAAATTTTATTTTACGAAAATATTTAAAATGGATAGAGTATGAGTTTGTTGAAAACAACAGCTTTGTGCTCAGAGCATTTGTTTCACTGTTTGGTTAGCCACACGGTAACTCCTTAAAAGAAAGGCTCGAACTTTGAGTTCGTTCATCAAGAAACTTAGTTGAGACTAGATTGGCAAACAAGGCGGAAGATCTGTATCGGAACAAGGTAACGAGAGGGCTATAGCATATATTCAGCATATCTCCACAGGAAGGGGAGACTAATGATTGTTTCCACAGACATCAAAGCCACTAATGTGTTGTAAAAAGACAAAGAAAGGAACTCCAAAATAAAAGACTTTGGTCTTGCCAAGCTTAATGAAGACTACAACACTCACATTAGCACTCAGAGTTGCTTGTAACACAACACAATCATATTTCTGCAGTGGTTACATGGCTCCAGAGTACGTACGCCATGGGATGCCATTTAACGGAGAAAAACTGATGTTTATAGCTTTGGTGTATCGTTAGCTCTAACAATTGTTCCAATAAGATAGACCGATCCTCATCCAATAACAACACTCTCTAGTGTCCACGTTATTGACTGGGCAATACTATTACGCACTGTTGGTGAAGCATAGGATCAGATTACAACAGAGAAGAAGCATTGAGCATGATTCAAGTGGTGAGCCTGGTCATGAGCGTTACTGAACAAAGTACCTGTTCAAATCAATATTACACATATAGCAATTGTTTAAACAACAGATCAAGATGAAACCCCAAAGGCTTGTCTTCAGCATTTTAGTAACAATCTGCGTTCTTTAGGTACAACAAGTCAGAGAGAGGGATAGAAAAAGTGGGAATCATTTTTCAAAAGTGTTAAATAGACAAAAGCAGAGTCTCCTAATGTAAACTACTTACACAACAACAAGATTTACATTTATCTTGCCTTTTCGAAATGTTCTTGATCTCTTAAAAATCAATTGTCTTCAACCAAGTTGGTAGGCTCGCTTAGAACATACTTAGGTAGCTCATACTTAGCACCTGCGGAGTAAGAATAGGTACTAGTCAGCAGTATGTAACCAACAGGAACAGGGTTACAGGGAGGCAAGTGAAAAATATGTGATTTTTTCTTTTTACCTCTCTCGTCATAGCAGATGGTGAGATCATTGTTCTGAACAATGACTCCTGCGCTGTCCACGATTGCTTGCGCAAGAGATATGTCAGCTTCAGCAGCAGCTCGAAGTGCGTCCCATATCTCTGCGATTACCATTGTGTGAGATACAACAAACATGTTGATATTAGAGGATCAGAGGCAAACAACTATAAAAGAAAACAGAGAGCATAACATTTTTCTGACAGTTTTATTGATCCATCACCGTGATATAGATTACACTGACATCAATGTTCCATCTGATAAAACATGTGAGGTTAACAACAAAAGGGTCCTTAGCTCAGTGGTAGAGCAATTGACTGCAGATCAATAGGTCACCGGTTCGAATCCGGTAGGGCCCTCACAACTCTATTTTTTGAACTTCATTACAACATCTAATATTCCCTTTTAACAAGCCCTTCAATCAATACCTATTTCATAATCATCTTTATATGTCACTAATCACTAATCAACAGAAGGGTCCTTAGCTCAGTGGTAGAGCAATTGACTGCAGATCAATAGGTCACCGGTTCGAATCCGGTAGGGCCCTCACAACTCTCTTTTTCTCCCTCTCCTATAACCTTTTTTGCAAATCCTTGAAACCAAAGACTCTCTTAATTACATAATCAACTCTTTTGTCTAACTCATCTCTGAACAACAAAGGGGTTCTTAGCTCAGTGGTAGAGCAATTGACTTTAGATCAATAGGTCACCGGTTCGAACCCGGTAGAGCCCTTACAAAACCTGTTTTGTTTTCCTCTTTCCCAAATTATTTCTACCCTTTTTCTATAAAGTCCTTATTTCTTTTGTAATCAACCGTATAAAAAAAGAAAGCACCACTCAAAAACCAAAACAAGGCAAGCTAGAGAGATAAGTAAGTATCAATCAATTACCTTTCCTACCGCCATAGTGAGGAGCAGTGTCCCAAAACTCTTCTCTCAGTTTCATAAGCTCAGCTTTAGTGATCGGTTGGGTATGTTTCCACTGTTTCGGCTTCCTTATTTTCTTCACTGACCCTGTAAATTAACAACAAATTATCCATCTGCTGCCATATCAAAACAATGACAGTTCTCCATTGTATGAGAATCTATGTCCACCATCAAACACATGCATTTATCGTACTAGTGCCTAAGGTGTGATTAAAAAAAAACAGTAATTAGCCTTATTGGCCTAGTTTCATCACTTAAGTTTCTTTCCATAAGAGGAAGCCAATCATAGTATAAAGGTAAAGATTCCAAATGAAACAGAGTCTTCTCAGAGCAACAATGTTTTATCTCCTAGGATCTCTTGCATTGTCAGGTAAGGGAAGCGATATGCACATAGACAAATATACAACATCTGAAAGCAAGCTTTTTCTGGTCCAACTACAACATTACATAAGGCAAGAGATCCTAGCAAATATATGCACGTAGACAACCTGAACACACTAGCTTTGTCTAATTGTCTGGTCCAACTAAGAACATTACATAAATAAATATAAACCCAATAAAACCTAAAACCCTAATTTCAACACACAAACTAACAAAAACCCTACTTTTAGGGATTAGAGGGTTGAACATTTCATTCAGCACATCGATTATACATCTAGGGTTTCTAAAAATAGAAAGTCCGCATCTTTATCTCCTCTAAAAATGATTTCTTTACGCTCAATCTGAAAGCGATAAGAGATCCGAGAGATAATAGAGCTCACCATCTCCTTGTGACTGTGTCGATCCAGCACAACCCATTTATGTTTTTTCCTTCTTCTTCTTCTTCTTCAACCCCTTCAAGAAAGAAAGATCTCTCTATAGAAAACAGACCAAATCAATTCAGGGTTTGTCGAAGCTTCATCGGAACCAAATCAAAGTCGCAAACTTTCCTTCCCTTTCGGACAAAGCAAACAGATTTTTTCTTCGAATCTTGAGACAAAGGTTAGATGTCGGCAGAAAGGAGAAGACCGAGTTGAAGATGACGATGAATCGGTGTTGATGATTGTGACATTTATTTGTTTGATAAATAAAGGTATTGGCTTCGCTGTCTTCTCAATTAAAGGCACAGCTTCAAGGGGTTCTAAATCCAATGCCAGCCACCAATCACGTTTTGCCACCTCATCGTAAGTTTATTCCATTTGATATAAATACTTAAGCTTTTTGATTAATTTGAAGATAAAAATAAAAGAAACCAAGACTTTTCATATTGTTATTTTGATAAGATTGGGTTTTATATCGTTATTTGATTATATAAGAGCTGAGCATAAAATTCATACCCCGAAATCTAATCCAAACCTGAATCGAAATATCTGATTTGTATCCGGTCAAAAAAAAAAAACAATTGAATAGATTTTATAAAGTTTTACAAAACATATTCGAATTCGAAGTGATTAATTAAATCTGAACCGATAACTCGAAAAACTCAAAATCAAAAAATTCAAAAAAATATCTGAAGAAACCGATCAAAATATCCAAATTAATATACAAAATAAATATATAAAACATAAATATATACTTCAAATACTCAATTTCATATTTATTTTGATATAATATCTAACAGTAAATATATAAATTTTAATAAGTACCTTAGATACTCAATTATATATAAATAAGTAATATTTCTTATGTTTTGCTTTTAAATTTTAAATTTTACTTCGGGTATATCTGAATCGATCCAATATAACCTGAATCTGGACGATATATGATTACTTTATGGATTCTAAGATGTGATACAAAACCAACCTGAAACCGATGTGTTATATCTGAATCTGATCCGTACTTGCAAATTTATTAGAATGAAACCTAGAAAGTGTTATAAAATAGAACCGAAATCCAAAAAAACTCAATCCAAATGCTAACGGGTACCCAAATGTCCATGCCTAGATTATACTATTATGCAACTTAATATTTTATTTTAGTATTTATCAACCCAAGAATCCTACAACTGTAATAATTTAGCGGACTTTTGATTATCTAATACTTACTTAAAAAATACATTCTATATACAAGAATAAGTGATATATTTGCAATTATAAAAAGTTAAATTATTGAAAATTTTAGAAGGGAAATACTAGGTCTTAGAATCATAACTAACCTGATATGAAATTGAAAATTGGAAACGTATATTATGTGTGATACGTTTGTCAAATTATTAACTTGCATATATTAAATTTTACATTTCGTGTATATCGATTCTCTCTCTTCTATATCATTTTGTGTGTTTTCAACCTACTTTATGTAAAAATAGTGTAACTTTAGTCCAACACTATTCACTCAAAGTTTCGTATTGTATGGTCATCGGCGAGAGTGCGCGTACTTGCAGTAATCCATAGACATGTTTGTTTACCATCCTCTACATCTATTTGTGTAAAATCTCTAAATCATCTTCCTAAAATAATCATATTTTTTTTATTAAAAAAAAAACCATTTATCTCTGCATCTACCTTGATTTTACTATGCTTAGTCCAAAAAATAATGGAAAGTTGTGAAACCAAGGAAAATGTTTCGCTACTAGAGAGGATGCTTGCTGTAGGTGAAGAGCCGGTTGGCATTAGTACTTGTACGTCGCAGCTGAACCATGGCTTTTCCCATATATTAATGTTTTCACCAATGCCAATTTCCCAACTTGCATTGCTCATGATTTATATCTCATCCTATTAGAACTCCTCTCCAGCCATGTGAGATGGCACTTTAGATGAGAATAGGGGCTGCTTAAATAGCAGGACTGGGAATGCGACCGCCCCGGGGACCAAGAGTCCAATTTTTTTTTCTTATTTTCTTACAATTTTTTTTTGAAAATTTTAATCAACGAAATAATAGATATAAATATATTTTAACTAAATTTGGCTTTAGAAATTTCCTTAAACTAAATTTATTTTGCAAATTTTCATACAAAATAATAAAATAGACTAAATAATTATATTCTTTTAACTATTAAAAAATTGCCTAAAATGATGTATTTTTTGCTAAGGGGCCTAAAACATTTTGATCCGGCCCTGAATGATATGTATATAAATCTTCGATGGGGCATTATTTCCCGAGCAGGATGCATCCTAGAAGTTTCTCCAGATTGTTTATAATCCGCCAACTAAGTTTGGCCAAGTATACCTTATTGAAGCTTTGAATATCTCTGAAATCAAGTTCACTCTGTTCCTTGGGTTGTATAAACTTTTTCCAAGCAATCCAAACCATCTTCTTGCTGTCATGCGATCATCCCACCAGAACCGAGTGAGCGTTGATTGGATTCTTTTACAAAGGGAAACCGGAAGTTAGAAACATGACATTGCACATGATGGAACTGCTGAAAGAACACTCCTGAGCTAGTCACCTTCCCCGTTGTCGATAGGAATCTGTTTGATCATCCCCTAGCCTTTTGTCTGATTCGATCAACAATGGAAGAGAAAAGGTCGCACTTTGATCTTTCAAAATGTTCCAGCAGTCCAAGGTATTTGCTAATCTCTTCTCCCTTTTGGATTGATATTGTATCGTGAACCACCAATTTCAAAGCCATTGGAGTCCTTCAGGAAAAAGTTATAGACAATTTGTCAGTGTAGATCGATTGCCCAAAAGCTTCTTCATACCGTTTGAGTACTCTGTTTAGAGCATTGCTACTTTTCTTGCTAGCTCGTACGACAAACATTGTGTCGTCCGCAAATAAAAGATGGTTAACTCGAGGAGTTCCTCTTTTTTTTTTTTTATCATCGTTTTCAATAATGAAAGTTGAGTTGTATCACAAAATGAATTACCATGCTCGTGCAACAAAGAAGACTAGTTTGGAAGGATGCACACAATCTGTTTGCAAGAGTTTAGCGATGGAGCAATAGTTATGACTTTACCTTGTGGACATGACTTTAATAATGAATATATTTATGAAGTGGTTAGAGATCAGTAGTGTTTGTCCAGTGTGTCGTTTCAACTTGCCTTGCGAAGAGGATTAATTATTTTTAGTTTGCTTATATTGTATCTTTGTTTAGTTTTTTTTTATTGATCCTTTTGTTTCGTCACTTTGGATAATGACTGGTATTATTTAGGGTTTCTAAAATATTAAGAGGAAGATAGATTATATATATTTATCATTCTTACAAAATACATTTTTTCTCTGCTTGGTCGGCAACATGTCTTTCTTGAGTAAATGACGCAAGCTCTGTATCTCTTTGTCTCTCTGTATATTGAACACCATAGCAATGGCTCAAACTAGTCTTTTTTCAGACAAAAGTCTAATCATTATCTATAGAATAGGTTACATACATGAGTCCTCTATTGAGTTGGTTATGTTGCTGCAATCACACCAAAATACATAAGGTGTTCTTGTAAGGTGTTCAGTTTCATTTCAGATTATATCTTCTTCCATTCCAAAAATAATACATAATGTTAAGTTATATAAAACCAATTGGTGATAACTAGATTGATCAATCTCTCATATATTACTTAGATTCCTTTCCAAACCAATGTAGGAGACTATCAGACTACGTCTCTAATACATAATTCTCCCTCCCAAGTTGCTGTAAGCCCGAACAACTGTTTCCTTGTTGTTCTAAATGCTTAAATGTTTGTCCATGGAGTGTCCTCGCTGGCCGGGACATACTTACTAAAGGTATTGGGTGGACGGTAGGAAATGGTGAAAGCATCAGGATTTGGGGGGAGCCTTGGCTTTCCTGTTCTCAGCCGATGGCTCCTATTGGACCGCCAAATCTTGCTGAGGCCACATTACGAGTAAGTGACCTCTTATGACCCATCACGAATACGTGGATTATCGAGAAAATTCGGCTTTACTTACCTCAGTATAAGGGTACAATCACTAAAATAATCACTAGCTCGGCCCCTGCCCGGGATGCTCTTGCTTGGCTTGCGGATAAGTCAGGAGTATATACTACTAAAACAGGTTATGGTTGTGATCGGGTTGGTTTTCCTAGTATACAGCAGCACCCCCCCGAGAGTTGACTGGCTGAAACCTTGCTTCTCGAGGAATCCAACCGTTCCCATGTGCTAATTGTGGAGGCGTGGAGGATAATCTACACGTATTTCTTCTCTGTCCTTTTGCAGCTCAGGCGTGGGAACTACTGCCTACTAAAGGAGTACCTCCTCTCAACTGCACTTCCACTCTGGAATTGATTGCTGCGTGCTCAGGATTACTTAACCTCCCCCCAGTAGGAGTTTCAGCTCCAATCTGGCCATGGTTCTTGTGGAATCTTTGGAAGGCCATAAACAAATTGGCTTTTGAAAACAGAGTATTTTCGAAATGGGACATCATCAATAAGAGTATTCTGGATGCGAGATAATGTGAAGTGGCTCAAGCACTAGCGGTTTGCAGTTTGATGAGATCGTCTCCACTCAGGGAAGCGACTCGAACCACTCAGTTCCCCTCACATCAATTGGTTTGTCACGTCGACACTGCTTGGGACTCAAGCTCTGGTAATTGTGGTATTGGTGGGATTTTCTCTGGAGGTCATCATGTATATCCCTCCAACATTAGCGAATCTCGCTCCTTTGTTTCTTCAGCACTTATGGGGGAAGCCCTTGCTGTCCGTAAGGCAGTCATGACTGCATCTATGTCAAATGTTCGATCGCTGATAGTTCTATCAGATTCCCAAGTTCTTATCTCCATGATAAGAGCCAAGGAATCTCGTCCGAAACTGTTTGGCATTTTGGTTGACATCTATCACTTTAGTTTATCTTTCAATTTAATCTCTTTTTTCTATGTTCCTCGTACTTGTAATGGCAGTGCTGATCGGGCTGCTAAGGCAGCTCTTGTTAGCCTGAACCTCTCCTCCAGCATTGGAGTGTAAGAACCGGTTTGAAGTAATACAAGTAGTTTGATAAAAAAAAATGTTTGTCCATGGCATATGTGATCTTCTGGTTTAGTAGTTCGTTTATATGCCAAAATCTAAGAAACAAGTAAGGATTTTAAGAGGGCTTATAGACCAGAAAGTTGCCAACACTTTCTTTTTTCTTTTTTCTCGCTTAAACACCAACATTGAAATCACAAAAGACCTGAACAAAGTGTGTTATTCTAATAACAAGACAATGAAGTAAGATGAACAAAAAAACACAAGAAAGCTAAATAATCTTGGTGAACGCAGAACCATGCAACTCTTCTCTCCTACATCCAAGCTTCAGAGCCCTGGAAACTAAAAAGCAGATTAAAACCGTCAAGAAAAGACCTTTTCTTCACCTCTTTTGAAGTATAAGCATCCCTACAAAGGCAATCTTACGAGTGACCACCCCAATGAGAAGCAATATCATTATACATAGATTCCATTTATTAATGTCGTAGCCACTTTTCATAAGTGATCCACATCTAGTGATCATCCATACTCCATAGTACCTGAAACCCAAAAGTAAAACCAAATGATATATAAATCAAACCTTTCTTTTTGAGGTTATGTTTTTAAGCCTTACTTTTCAGCATTTCCAATCACAAATGCCTCCAAAGCCCACTTTGGATAACATAAGTCAGCTATGATCTTCATAGCCTCACTATTCTTCGGTTGAGTTGCAACAAGTGTTAAAACTACTGGAAGAAGAACAGAAAACTGCATTTTTACCCAAAAAGAGTTTGTGAAAGTTAGAGAAAGCAGGAAGGATGATTCTTCTACTTCTTACTGAAATGAAAACTTACTAACTGAGCAGAACCAGGTTGGAGGAAGATAGCCAACGCATATGCAATACCAGTCACACAATATACAAGGCAGACCAAGACGATATAGTTATCGAAAAACGTTGATCTCGGGTTAGTAAAGAAGTAGAACATGGAGAGATAAACCAATGGCTTGACAAATATATTGAAACAGTCTATTGTATCTTTGGCAAGAAAACAAGCCAAGCTACTCATTCCTGAAGCACTTTCTCTCCAGTAATGTAACTTGTCTAGTGAGAATGATCTTAAAGCTGCTATTTTACACAGAAGAGCTGACAAAAAAAAGACCAATTAATAGTTAGGAAACTATGAAGAAAAATTCTCAAAAAGAAACTTGTATAAGAAGGTCTGTTTCCTACTTACAAACGGCGATAATAGTGTAGGTATAACCAGGTGCTCCAAAGCTCTCATCACTTGCTTTGATCAGTGATCCTAAACAAGCACCAGCTAGCAATAAGATCAAATAGTCTGTAGCTTGTAACTTAGCTTCTCTCATTCGCTGCTTAGCTATCCTGTAAATCAAGAACAGTTAGCTTCTCTTAAAACCAGATCCAGTTCTGGACATAGCTAAGTGAACATTAGCACTGAACCCAATTTTTTTTAAAGAATTGATATATAAGCATAGAATCCCAATTGGTTTAAAATAGTCTTGGAGATTAATGTTAGAAAATACCTACCTTCCAAGGAAGTATTTGTATTGTAGCCACATAGAAGGAGTTCTTCTGCAGGACAAATCTCTGGACTGTAAGAAGTTATGCCGTATCTTATCACTATGCAACCTTAAATTACTATTCACATCTCCCCACAACTCTCTGACAAATGTTTGTTCTGCATTTGAGTTGGTATTGTTTACAACGTCTGGATTCATTACAAGGTCAGTGGCACTGTTGTTGTTCTGCATATCTAATGGAACCGAGTACCCTTTGTGAATCATCCACCTTTGAGGAAGCTCTTTGTAGCCAACATCAGAATTCAAATCAGTCACAACTACTCCTTCCAAAACATCTATGTAATAGTCAGGAGGGTTGATACGTTCTGGTACTATTATTCCAAGACCTGAGAAGTATTCCTCGACCTCCTTGACTGGTCCGTGGTAAACAGTAAGGCCACCTTTAGCTAGAAGTACTAGATCTTGGAACATTCTGAACAAAGTATAACTGCAACAAAGAAACATTATGTTAACAAGCCTCATACTAAGTGGAACTTGGAACTTGCATTGCCTAACAGATACGTACCTTGGTTGGTGAACAACCATGCAAACATTGACTCCCTCAAGGGCTTCATGTCTAAGTGCTTTAAGAAGAAGCTGTGATGAGGCACTATCTAAGCCAGAAGTAGGTTCGTCCAAGAACAAAATCGAAGGCTCCATTACCATTTCCAAACCAACATTCACTCGTTTCCTCTGCCCTCCTGAGATTCCCCTCTTCTCAACAGTACCAACTAAACAACTCCTCACAGCTTGTAGCCCTAAAGAGTCAATGACTCTCTCAACCACAAGAACTTTATCGCCTTTTGATTGTCCTGCAGGTAACCTGCATTTAGCATGGAACCAAATGTTTTCCTCAACTGTCAAGTTTCCATGGACAATATCATCTTGTGGCACAAAACCAATGATCTTCTTATACGAATGGATCGATTCTTGCTTCCCATTTATAAGAATCAAACCACTCAAACTGCATCCAACGGCTTTACCAGCTAAAGCAGAAAGAAGACTTGTTTTTCCTGCTCCTGATGGACCCATCACAGCTGTGATACGACTTGGTTTCATGCTTCCAGTCACACATCTCAACAGAGGCTTACCATTAGATTTCAATGTAAGTGTTAAATCTTTGAAAGAAAGCTCCATGAGAGTCCTCCTCTTTCTCACCTCAGAGTAAGTAGCCATGTTAACTAATCCTGAGAAGGTAAGGTCATTACACTCTAGTTCCATGGCTTTCTCCTCCTCTATCTGACTATACGCATCCTTCAAGATTTGGCTAGATGATTTCTTGCTCTTATGCCCTTTGGAACTCTCAGGACTTGAATATTTGGACATGCCTGCATCTGAAGAGTACCCACGATCCGAAATATTGTGAGCTTCCACATCATGATTGTGTTTTCTACCAGAGAACGTCCGAGTTATTTGTGCACGGATCTCAGTTACATGCTTTTTAGCAACTTTCCATCTCTGATGAGCTTTGGCTTTCTTCACAGCTGCTTCTCTCGATTTCGCCTGTCTCCTCTCCCTTGTTGTTAGGATTTGATCAGAACAGTTGTATATAATGAGTAGAATAGTAATCACACCGAACTGCACAAACACATTGAAGACCTCTATCTTTGTCAAAAAGGATGTATTCATGATTAATTAATAATAACTGAAAAAACAAAACTTACAATAACCATAACCCCAAATGCATGCATGTTCTGGTTTGCTGTGTTGGGATTGCAAGAAGTTAACTTGAAACATGCTGCAATTAACAAGAAGTTGTTAACAAACATGAAGAGACACAAGCAGATGCTTTATTATGATAACTAGAAAGACTTACGTTTCTGAGATGTAGACCCCATACGACAATAGTTCCTGAATCAACAAGTATAGTTAGTTTGGTAATAACACAACATATGAGGATAGAACTTGGTTTGAAGGGATAAAAGACATGAGTACCCACTATCACAAGCTACTTTTCTAGTGGTCGTTGGACAGTATGATCCTGCGGAACAGAACACTTCTCCACTGCTTCTGATATCAGCCCATACATTTGCACCTCCACAAGTGTGGTTTGGTCTCCCTGGTGGTAACTGGTAAGTATACCTATATATAGATATAACATTTCAACATCATATAACAACATCACACTGTTTCATATTAACATATCTAGTAACAGACACAAAAGTAAAACTCACGGTTCGCATAAGCTTGTTATCTTATTAAGTGTAGCTAAGGGGCAATGGGCACCAAGAGGGCAAGCTTTTAACAAAAAAACAAACAAACTTAGAACTAGATTCAGACCATATAATATATATGATAGAGTTTCTAGATTGCTTACGTATCATACAAGTGAGTCCCCTGGGGCAGAAGAAGCCTTCACAGCAAGACATACAGTTTCTTGTTCTTTCTGGAAAATCTTTAGAGTTTTGTAGATCAACTTGTCCTGTTGGATCGATGCTGCAGGCCCAACCAGGTTCACAACCAGAGACCCATGAAGTCAAGTTGCAGTTCCCATTTTGTTGCAAGTAACCAGGGTTACTTGATTTAAAAAAGAAAGCATTTAAATAGAACTTCATCTCTGCTGCTGTGCAGATACGCCTACCAATATCACCTGTTCAAAAACCGAATAAGTCACAAGATTGTCCATGAAACACACAAATACCTGAAACTAAGTCAGCAGATAAACTTCAAGAACCATACAATGAGATTTGGAGTTCCTAAACAATCATCAGTCTATTTTTTTGTAAATAAAAAGTTGTTTGGTTACCTTCGGTTTTCTTAATGCAAGAAGACAAGAAATCCAAGTTGGTGGAGAAATTAAAAGCTCTGTTCCAATCAGCATCCCTGAGATTGTGATTCCAACACAATTAGGATAATTTCAAAACATTTGTAACATTTCACCTAAAGATATCAAAGCATTGTAAGATCCAAGAATTGACCCTTTAGAGCGTGTTATATCTTATTACACAAACAAAAACAATATGCTGATCAATATTGTAGAAAAATGAGACATTTCAAAAGTAGAAACCATGAGCAAGGATGTAGTTTAAGAGCAAGCAAACTAACGGGTCTTTGACGCAGAACTTGGCTCTAGTAGCGAACTCGTGATTAAGTGAAGCAGTGCTGTTGGAGAGCTTACGGTACACCATCTGTGTAAAGAGGGGAAGAACAGCTGGATTGTTGAAGTCTTGTGTGTCTTCAAGTTGACCATAACCAACATAACAAACCAACCACATGAGAACCAAGAACACCAATCTGAGGTTAGATCCATTTTTGAGCCAGTGTGGCCGGTTCACACTCATCCTGAGCCTTAAAAGAAGACACATGAGAGAATTCAGATACAAAGCAAAACAAATAGTAGCTTGAGTTCTCAAGAAGAGAGGGCTTTTTCAAATCTTTTTAAAAAGGAATGTTTGAGAGTGACATTTATGATTACAAGAGGCAAGAAAAATGAAGGAAGGAAGTTGGAGACACGATGGTCAATTGCTTTTGTGTGACATGAAACGTGACGAACTATGTGTGAAACGGCTCATCTTAAATTAATTCTTTAATAAATTAGTTAAGCTTGATCATTTTGCATTTAGTTAGAAACCAACACAGGTTTTGTTCAGATTAACAAGTAGAAAGTTGACAACTCTAAAACAATATAATTTCAAGAATTTGAAAAACTCAGAAACCATGATCAACATATAGAAACATACTTGTTTAAGGCATTGAAGTTCAAGACTTGGGAGCTGAGACATCCATGAAAACTGAATTTGCTTAATTCTTGTAGAAATTTCTTGTAATGTACAAAGCTTGAGACTTTGCAAGTTAATGTGCCATCATTGACATCGACGACAAGGAGGAAGAAGAAGAAGAAATGCGTTGAATGATTCATTCATTCGGACAAGGGACGTATACCTAGTCATAATTACAGTTGACTAATTTAAAAAAAGAGTACTAATCTTTTTGATGGTTGATTAAAGAATCTGTATATATTTTCTTTCTAAGTTTAGTCAATATATCCTGGAAGTATAATGCTAAGAAATCATTCTAGTGTGATAATTTTATTAGCTAGATAAAATATTATTTGTTTTTGCATTCAAATTATAAAAGTGATTAAGAGATTATAATTTTAGTGTCAATATACAGAGTACTCTCTCCAGATTCAAATTATAATCTGCATTGCCCCCCTCTTTTACATAACTTGTAATTTATTGAGAAAATTAGAAAATCCCTGATCAATTACAATGTACAATTTTGTGACGCATACTGTAATTAGCCTAGGAACAGAATCTAAAATACTGATTTTCTTTAACCAAAAAGAGCAAAATATTGATCCTCGTTCCATAAATATCCTAGTCGATCCATAAACTTGTGTACATATCGGGTATGAATGGTGAACAAAGAACGACGATGAATAATGCATTTTTTAATGTTCCTAAAAAAATTACCATTCACAATGAATAAATTTTTTTTTTCATTTCTTCTCATTCTTTTTTTGGTAGAGAAATAAAGAACAAAATTCTTCCTTGTTAAATTGGAGAAAGAACAACCATTCATTTTTATTTTTGCTATTTTATTTTTGTAAGTTTCTTTTCTATTCGTTCTTTTTGTTTCTCGGACCCATTTTCATGAGAAATTTAGGATAGATTTTGAATTGTTTTGAATGTTACAATCAACTGGTCCCATAATGTTAAATTGTTTGGGGTCTAAATTAGAAGATAGAAAATAACAAGAAACTGAAATTGTTTTGAACATCAAAAACTATTTTTATAACTGAAAACTATTACTTGAATGCAACTTTGGCATAAAAACATTATATTGAGATACGATAAAGGTTAAGTGTAGAAGAATATTTTGAGTCCTTTTGTTTTAAACACTGAAAATATCATATATTAAACCATCTTCAATACATAAGCTGGTGATGATGAACATCCCGGACATATAGCCGGTGGATTACACACAATCCCCGGAGACCAAAGCCCACAAATGGGATTTTAGATGAAAACACAACTGAAACTAAGATCTAATAAAAACTAATCACTACCAGGACCACATTGGTTGAAACCCATACCAAAGAAAATAAGAACATGCGATCTACAAGAAAACCTTTGAAAGACCAAATTAAAAGATGAAGTCCAATCAAGACAGAGACATCAATAGGTAAGTCCTCCTATAGTGAATAGCCCAAATAAGATTAGCACAGCTTCAGAATACCGGTGAGGCAGAACACGTCATGTTCTGATGATGAGAGCCGGAAGAGGCGAAGACGGACAAACGATGTCTTAAGACCGCCAACAAGAAGCTAGACGAAGATCAGATCAAGAGGTAGATGACAAGGAGCGACAAAACATGACTTCAGATACCACCACACACACAAAGGCGAGTAAGCAATAGATCCAAACCGAAGACGAGTCAAAGAGAACTCGATCGAGATCAACATGCAACGTCGAACACATAAGGATTTCAACCAAGAGTGACACTGAAGGATTAGGATCATCTGATCAAAGTCTAAACGGACATGCAAAACAGGATCAAACACCCGCTCTCAATCATTCCGAGCATGACTCAACTAAATCTATATTTGGAGTTCCTAATCAATTATCATCTTTTATCAACCACCAAGTAACAAATGATTGGTGCTAAGTGATTGATTCAACCAATGGAATTACGTTCTTCTGTCTTTTAGGTTCAACCACCTCTTTAATTTTCGAGACAAGGTTAGTCGTAGGGACTCTAACACTAAAGTTGTTCCTATTAGAATTTTTATAATATTGTGATTTTGTTGTGTGACGTGGATATCCTGGATTCTTCGAAATAGTTACGTAGATTCTAGGTTCTTAACTGGAGTTCAGGGTATGTTACTTTAGTACATAAACAAAACACTAAGCTGAAATATTGTAGAAAATGAGACATTTGATTGCACCAACACACAAGTATCCAAAACTAGAAACCAAGCAAAGCAAAGGAAGCGCAAGAATGTAGCACCAATCATTTGAAAGTGCGGTCAAAATGTAGTTAATTATTAAAAAATAAAAATAAAAATAAAAATAGGAAACTATTATCCTTTTAAAAACTTAATTTCTGTTACATTTTTGGTAAATTAATTTTCTTAATGTACTTTTGTTTAACTTTTTAATTTTTGTTTTGTTTTTCGATAACACATTGTTTCCTCTTTTGAAAATTTTCTTTTCTAATTTTATAACTATTTTACTTATCCAATATTTTAATAAATTTTCATTTCTGTTTGTTTTAAATAAAATACATTTCGTTTTCTTATCATATCATTTTAATAATTTTTCGTTTATGTTTAATATTTATGTGTTATTTGGTTTTTTTTGTGTCCTTGTTTCCTTTTCTGAAAAACATATTTTATCTTCATATGAATTAATTCATAATTAAAAAAAAACACAAAAAGTTAGAGTTATATGTATATACATTAATATGTATATATGTATTTGTAAATGAAATTAGAGTTAAAAGCACTTATAGCTTTTTAAATTAAAGCTAGGCATTTTGCATACGAAATCCTTAAAAGTAAAATACAAAAGGCTTACCATTAAAAACTGAATAAAATCCGCTCGTTTTTCGCCCAAATCAAACTTTTAACATATACAAACTCAACAATCAAACTGCACAATGAAAACTTAACTTTATTTTCCTCCAAATAAAAGTCAAACACTTCCCCTTTTTTTCAAAGGGCTTAAGTCAAACACTTCCTTTATTTATATTCTGAAGTAAAAGAAGAGGGTTAAGCACCTGAAAGACTTTTAGCCTAGCTAGAGAGAAGAAAGTCAAAACAACAAAAAAAAAAAGTGTTTTTCTGTATGATATGAAAATGTGTAACCTAAAGAACTGATCATTTATGTGCTAGCCTAAGAGGAAGGTCTAGAGCTTCTGGGCCAGAACAGAGTTGGAGATGCCAGCTTGGTCGATGGTTTGGTCTAAGTCAGTCAGTGGTTTAGGAGGAAACGTCCCCATGATGAGCAAATGGTAGTCTCTGGAGGCATCTGGTGTAGCCGCGTCAATGAAGTCTCGAACGTCTCTAATGGTATTGTGAGTATTAAACTGGGCGACAATGCGCGTGCCATCTGCTAATACGAGCTGTATCAAGGTCGTTGGCGATGTGGGATCCGTTGATGGTGTTGGTTCTGTGGTCAGTGAGTCGGATGAAGCAGGTGGCTCAGTAGAGACAGTACTGTCTGAGTTGGCTAGAGTTCTTGCCACACCGTGGAATGGTTGTAATGGTTTTGGTGACTCCTGTTGTTGTTAAAAGATATAAGAAGAACCAAAGAGCTTTCAACATAATAATAAGCATTCAGAAAGAGAGAGAGAGATATATACAGAGTAGTCTTCTTGGTGACGCCTAATGAGTTTGATAAGGAAACGCTTTTTGCCATCTCGGGAATCGACTACACGTGGTGACTCCAAGCTTTCTATTTTCTTTAATAATCGAAATGGAAACATTAAGTTAATTAAAATCCAACTGAAGAAGAAAAAAAAAGATGATAAATTAAACCTGGAGAAAGGCTGCACTTAAGGGATCATTAAATGACCATAAAGGATTATCATCGAGAGTGAGACCATTCCTCCAAACAGTGACAGTGCGTGTGATCTCTTCAGGAGTCACTGAAAGAATCTCGCTCATGCTTCTGAATCTTAGTCTTCTTGGTAATGTTGATGGTAGAGAAGGACCTCTCTCCACATCATCATCATCATCATCATCTGACTCTTCACCATTGTCATCAAGATCATCCCTAAAAATATTCAAAAAAAACTTTTTGTTATTATTTAAACATTTTCACTAAGCAAAGATTCATCTCTTTCCACAACCTACTAAACGGATTAGGTGCACGAGAAGGAGACCGTGGTGATCGCAACCGTATCGGGGAAGGAGATGGAAGAATCGAAGAGAGAGTTCGAGATGCGAAGAGTCGTGGGTCTCTAGGGTTTCTATAATTTCTCCCACCGTCGTCGGAGGCGGATGACACGGCGACGGAGACGGAGACGGTGTTGTTGAAGTCAGAGACTGCAGCGTCGAGATCCCATTGATGAGATTCAAGAAGGAGTCTGGCGAGTTCTCTCGTAGAAGATGTGGTTTTAGTAATAAAGGAGTTTATCATTTTCTGGTGAATCTCCTCCATCGTCGGTGGAAGTTTATGATCGTCATCATCCATCGCAAGGTTTCTTCTGATCTTTCTTTCTTCCTTTCTTTCTTCTTCTCAAACTCTCCGTTTTTAACCAACTTCAAACCGCGCGTAGCCGTCTCTTTTAAACAACTAAACGAATCGTTTTATATATTAAACGTTGGTTTCTCTTGCAAACCGCAGCGATTTATCTACTGTTTTTTTTTTTGTTGAGAAAAGCGATTTATCACCGTACGTTATTAATTAGGTTTTAAGTTTGACAATTCAAACGATACATGCATGCATGCAATTAACAAAATGAAATCTTCAAAAGCAATAGTAGTAACAAGCCACAAAATGGAAGAAAAGCTTTCAAAATACAAATCTCTTTTCAATTTTTTTGTTTTCAGTTCCATGATTTGAAATATTTGGTTATGGTTTAACTATTACGAGGGAGTTTTGGTAAAAAAAACTTATGTTTTTAGGTCAGTTTTTTAGTCCGATTCATGAATTGTCTAAGTTACGAACGATTATTTGTGGAGTTGCAGTCGCGTCCATGGAATGTATTTCCATTATCAAGAGTAAAGACAAATTAAAGTTATCATTCCTCCTTTTTCAAAATTGAAGTTTTTCATCCAGAAGAATTTGTTGACTTGATTGTCCATCCTCGACATATTTTCCATGACATATATGGTCTGATTTTTGATTGCAGATTATACATTGTGCATCCCATATTTGTTGTGCGGACGGAAGAGTATTAGAGATATATTAAACTATAAGATGTTTAAATTTACGGACCAAGACTGTAAAGTTCGTGAAACCCATAAAAAACATTGAAAAAAAACTTGAATAGCTACTTGATCTCAAGATATTATTAGTATATTTACTTTAAATATTTAGAAAGTTAACATTATTTTGGTGTTAACATAATGTTAATGTTACCGCCAGTGGTGGAGCCACAAGGTTGGTACATGGGTCAACTGACCTAGGTGGATTTTCTGTTACAAGAATTTTACTGGTATAATTCTAAGAAAATAATTCTAAGAAAACTACGTAACTATTGGCTAGTTTAGCTAGATGACCTAGTAATATATGTTTTTTTTAGAGATTGACCCTCCTAAAAGTTCTTCCTACCTCCACCACTGGTTACCGCTATGTATATGCATCTTGTATTTTCATATCAAACGCATAACACAATAATATATTATATTTTTTATATTTTACAATTAATATTTCAAATGTTGGACATATTCTTTTATTTTATAGTATAACTTAGAAATTTGATAAGGCATTTCTACTTGTCAACAAAACCAATATAAAGAATAATATTTTATTATGTTATAAATTTTACATGTACATAAGAACTATAAAAATTAATAATGTTAAAACAATAATATTTTATTTATTTATAAGTTTATTATACTTTAAAATATTTTTGTAATATAGATAAATAGATTTATATACTTTAAATATATTTTTGTAATATATAAAAGCAGATTTATATACTTTAAAATATATTTTTGTAAAAAAGGAAGAATTTGATTTCACTGTTTTATTTATTTATTTATGAAACACATATATTTATTAATTTAAACTAAGTTTGAGGACAAAGATGCCTCACTTAATTTGCCAGCCCATCGACCTCTCTATTTTGATCTCTCTGAATCCAAGTAAAAGAAATAAACTCAAATTCATAAGCATAATGCAATATATATGTTACCACTCCAAAAGTCTCGGGAATGTTGTTGCCTTTGTTAATGCTATTAATTAGTTGCACATAGTCTGCTTCGCACGATAAACTCTTCATCTCTAGTACTCTACATCTATGTAGTGCTTCTTGCAAGGCCAACGCTTCGGCCATCAGAGGTGAAGGCACCATCCCTTCAATTTTTGAGAAGACCTCGGCTGTTTCATCAATGGTTAGAGTCCAACCTAGTCCCGCCATATGCGATGTGGACGACCAGGCTGCATCAATTATCAATACCGGTACGTTGGGGTGGGGGCGCTGTTGGTTTGTCTGAATCCTCTGCTTTGGTGGTGTGGGTTTCTGAGCATTTTTCCATTCCCGTGCCTGAGATATTGCTTTTGACAGAGACTCCTCTGCTGTAATTACATGAGCATTGAAAATTAGTTTGTTTCGAGAATTCCAAATTTCCCACAGGATCTATAGGGCGAAGTTGCTTCTACTGATTCCCGCCGGTGGGAGACATTGTCGATTTTTAACTGATCTTCAGATAGCAACTAAATCTATCATTCTTCTATGATCAAAGTCTCCTACAAAAGGTGCCTCTTTCTTCGAGACGCGTTCCCACAGGGAGAGTCCCTTTCAACATCTTCCATACCAGCATTCTAATTTTGGGAGAGGTAGCTAACGCCCAAACGTTTTTTTCCCAGCTGAAATTTCTCTCCTCTCGAACATGATCTTCTGTTTGTGTCACTGCTGTGTGGTATCCTGGTCTCGTCGAGTATTCTCATGTTTTTGTTCCTAGCCAACTGAATTTGTCAGGAGCCCCTGATTTGCTGGGTTTGAGTTTCAGTATCTGGTCTTCAAAATCTGGAAAATTTCTGTGAATCCTCTCAGTATCCCATTCCATTGTTTCCCAATGGAGTAAGTCAGAGACTCTGCAGTCCTTGAACTCTTCCTGTGCTGGTCCCATCAAATTCGGTGGTTGGGAATGCTTTAGCCAATTGTCATTCCATAGACTTTCTGTCCATTTCCCAGCAGTTGTTGGGGATAGATTGCATCTACCCGACATAGGCCCATTTAGGCGCGATCTCGGCCCAAGAACAAGATTGAAGTTGGCCCACGAATCGCCAAACCGACTTTGGTGAGACAAGCGGGTGCATATATAAAGAAGAAGTTGGGATGGAAATGAGGCATTGACACACATACGATTAGAGCAAACCTAGAACTGGGGCTTTCATATTACTTGTTCTTACTTTGTTCTTCATCAAACATTCGACTTCAATCAATATATTTCTTTGATATGTTCATTGAATCGCCTCTTTGATAACCTACCATCAAAATCGATCACCGATCAAGGTATACCGATTTAAAATTCAACAACAGACAACCTGAGTTTTGAAGAATCAAATCTCTTCCTATCAAAATACCTCTACATCCCTGTGACTATGTGGTCCGGCGTTGTATCTTCATAAGTTCATCATCTTGACAGTATTTGCCTAGAAGGGTTATTCCAAACAGTGAGTGAGGTTTATGGATTAAGCGCCATCTTAATTTAGCCAAAAAAGCATCGTGAAAACATTGAAAATCGCGGAATCCCAGACCTCCTTCACTCTTTTCTGATGTCATCTTATTCCAAGCAATCCACGCTATTTTCTTCTTTTTTCTGGAATTTTCGTCCCACCAGAAACGAGTCACTACATATTGGATTCTTTTACAAAGTGAGACAGGCAATTTGAAATAAGTCATTAGGTGGGACGGGATGGCAAAAAGGACGCTTTTCATAATTACCATCTTTCCTGCTGAGGAAAGAAACTTAGTACACCAGCCACTCGCCTTTAGTTTTATCATGTCTACAATCGAGGCGAAGAGGTCGCTTTTTCTTCGTCCGAAGTGTTCTGGGAGTCGGAGGTATTTTCCCACTCCTCCCTCTTTCTGAATCAAGATGTCACTTTTCACATCTTCTTTTAGTGAGGCTGGTGTCTTCCTAGAGAACGTAATTGCTAATTTCTCAGCATTGATTGTCTGACGGGTGATTTCATTGTTTATATATTCATTAGATTTTATAAATTTGACTTTCATAATCTTTTATTATATTATTTGATGTATACACCCTTGAAATTTAAATATCTTACGTAAATGCTATTTTTTCGAAATATTTGATTTTTACAAAAACATCCTTATTTTCATTGTTTATATTTAAAACTGTCATTGTCATCAATATCAAAAATTATCATTAACAACCAAAATCAAGCTTTGAATGCACTAGAGAAGTCTGCTATGGTAAAATCAAAACATTTTTCAAATAAAAAAACTAACACTATAATTTAATAAAGACTTCTCAAAAAGTCTATTCGTTGAACATATTTCTTGAGAAGTTTTTCTTCACTAATTTGTCACTGTAAGAATATCTTAAACATGAAATTTCTGGAAAAATTTGCGAAGAAGACATCATTACTACATTTGAAGTCATTTCGTGAGAAGTCTATTGCAAAACACTTCTCAAGAAGTTTTTTCTGTTAATTTTATTAAATCTACGTTTTCTCTAAATTTTTAAATTATTTTTGTTCATTCATATGTATTTTTAATTGTGGAGCTTATGAGTGAATTTTTTATCTTAATGTTTTATATGATAATATTAGCGTTCTTATAGTTTTTTTTAATGTTTGTAGTTAACAAGAGAAGACTTCTCCAAAAGACTTTTTGAGAAGTCTTCCATATTTAATCGAGTTAGATTGAGTTCAGTCTTTGGATTTGGTTTATTTGTCCAATTTATGTTTTGGTGATATTTTAATTACGATCGTAATTTTTTTATTTTAATATATTTACTTATTTAGTAACTATAAAAATTGGAATGCATATTTTCTTCCAGTTGTTAAAATAATGAACTTTGTAAATAAAATCAATGAACTAAATCAATCTAAAATGACACTTAATATGAAATAGAGAGAGTACAACATATACCTTTACAATTCCACATGATTATCTCAAAACATTTTATTTATAGAAAATAAAACTTTTTTCTTTTAGTTTTTTTTTTTTTCTGGTTTTCACTCGCAGGCAAGTTTAGTGCCAAAACTTGCGAGACAGATAGCAAAAGCCTGAAAAGCAGAGAGAGGCTGTCTATAATCCATGGTGAAAGTATCATCTCCAACTTTACCAAACTGAAGAAGCACTGTCTCTTCATCGCCTTTACCGCTTGGTTGACTCTGGTCAACGGTCGCAACCAGCTGGAAGTTCTTGACAGAAGCAACAGTCACTCTACCATGGAAGTTGAGACACCAGCACTGTAAGTGCTCGTGCCATCTCGGAGCTTTGTTCTTTAGTATTGTCAAGCCTGCACCGTCCTTAATGGGTTTTTTCATCATCTTGGTTGCATCACATGGCTTTTGATCAGAACAAAGTCCAGCTGATGATGATGAAGGTGGGCAATGGAGTGTGGTTATCATTCTTCTAGGACCTCTTGATTTCAAGAGGTTGAATTTATAAGAAACATGACCAACTTCGAAGTTCCCTGCTGGAACTTGTGGGCTTATCTGCTTAGATGCAAATCTGCGGCTGGCTTTGCCGTGTGAAGGCTTTGCTCCGTTATGTGGCGGTTGGCTATCGTATACTGTGAAGTTGGTCCCAAGAAAATCCGATCTGCAAAGGTTCCAGTTCCCAAATAAAAACCTCATATGGGTCTTTGCTTTAGAGACTAAACGGGCAGCCTAGGAACAAACAATAATACCTTAGTTTACCAACGTAGGCATTACTTGCTTGAGAGAAATCATCAGCATCAAGTGATATGATGTACTCAGTGTAAGCCCCGGTCCTGAACCTTCGTGCCGCCAGAAGAAACTTTCCCTTATCAGTGAATGCTGCATGTGCATAATACAAAACCATTAATAAACTCTGAGAAAGATCCTTTTGCTAGCCTACTGGTGCGTTGAAAAATGCCACATAGAAGTTTGTATTCAACTTTGACGAACACAAGTTGATGATTTATATTACCATTATTAGGACTGAAGCGCAGAAACCTTCTTCATTATTGTCCAAGTCAACAACATAGTCAACGCTTATTTATGAAGACTGGTGGGTGAGTCATTTCGGTGACCACTCAAGACATTATTATTAATTGATGAAAGAAAGACTAAGACCATGATTAACCCTAAGAACCCCAACTGAGGTTCTTAGATTTTTTTTTTTTCTTTTTTCTGTTTTTTCTAAAAAAAAAAAAAAAAAAAAATTTAACCAATCGTGGGTCGCTACGTGTCTGTGGGACCCATGAACAGTGCAAGAAACTCTTAAGAACCGGTTCTTATTTAAGAGTTTTAAGAACCGGTTCTTACACTATTCATGGGACCCATCCCCCTAAGAACCCCTCTAAGAACCCCTCTAAGAACCCCCTTTAATCATGCTCTAAGACAACTTAAAATAACATGCCTAGTACTAGCAGGATGATGTCACTAATTCAATCACTTAAAAACCTACCTAGACTTTTTCATAAACTCACATTCTCCAATTCTGGTAGAATCAACCTGATTTGTGTTACATATGAAATTACAACACATAACTTTAAAATCTTACACATGATTATATCAAAACATTATTTATTTATTTATTTTAACAGAAAGAAAACTACCCTACCCAGACTTTTAGATAAAGTCATATTCATTCAACAATGTTGACAGAATCAAACCGATCTCCAGATTCAATACAGACAAAAACATTGAATGACTTACATGGTGTTAGAGAGAGATACAAGTAAAAGGTTGAAGTCCTCTTGTTCCTCTTTATCAGGCACTGATTTGAAAAGTCTTGTGGACCTGGCTGTATCAAATCTCAAAGGAAACCCATCAGTAAGTCAAATCTCATCATATGCCATTTTTTCAGTTGCTCATGGGTAGAATTATAAAGGAAGGCATACTAATCCAAAGCAATCAACTTTACATAACAATCATTAACAATATAAGAACAAAGAACTTGCTAGGAAAAAGTTCAATGCCCTAATGGAAAACAAAATTGATTGAGTTAACCACTAAAAGTCTACACATTTCAATCACAGTAGCAAAGAACTCTATCAAACATGATCCAAAGCTAAAGAACTTGAAAACTCAACAATCAAAATACAAAATTGATTATCTAAAAGAGATCACAGTAGCAAAGAACTCTATCAAACATGATCCAAAGCTAAGGAACTTGAAAACTCAACAATCAAAATACAAAATTGATTATCTAAAAGAGAGAGAGGCATACCAGTTTGAGGCAAGAAGGGAAAGTGATTTTGCCGGAGTTAGTCGGAGATCCAACGATGTCCTGCGTGATCTCTCTCCACTTCTTCGATACGCAGGCGCAAGTGACGACGTTTCGACGCAGAGGCCAATGGTCCTCGGTGTCCTCCACGCGGCGTATGATTTCGCGTAAGAGCTCGGGGAGCATCGCTGACCAAGATGACGACGACCCGGTAATGTTTGACGAAGGAGGAAGCATCGGTGATTCGGGTTCTGTTGGCGTATGTCCCTGATCCCTTGAAGATATTGAGAATCTCCGCGAAAGAAGGGACCGTCGCAAAGGCATTTGTGAGGAGGAGCTATCGATCTGGAAATAGAGGAGAGAGAGAGAGAGAGAGAGAGAGAGAGAGAGAGAGAGAGAGAGAGAGAGAGAGAGAGAGAACGTGCGAAATCTAGAAGGGATGATATTTGGGGGTAAACGTGACAGAGCTGTGATATATATAAATATATGGAGAATCTAACTGGTTAGGGAAAATCTGATTTTTTATATAACAGACTTAGTAAAAGATAAACATTCATCCACAATTAAAGTAAAAAAATAAACTACACTTTTCAAGATTTGTAGAATATTAGAGAGACATGATTTTAGACTATAAAATCGAAACGGTATACATCTGTGTAATACTTAATTAGAGAAAAGTTAATTCCACTGATTGGACATGGAGAACGTATATAGTTATAAATAATTTAGTATGATTCCAAATAATTATAAATTATAAACTAGTAAAAATATTATTTATTGGTTATATCAGGAGTATCTAAATAAATATATTATTCATTAAAATTAAAGTAATATCAGTAAGATTTGATCTATACTATTATTTAAGAAGTGAATTTGCTGATTTGTCACGTTTTCCATAATTTAAGGTTTAGTCAATTTTTTCATAAATATTTTTAATAATAATCAGTTTTTGAAACATGATAATTACAATATTTCATCTACACAAATATTTAATATTATCTTATTTATTATTATATAAAAAGAATTTTCCATGATTTTAGGTGATTTCCTTATTTAATAAATAATATTTATATCTAATAAACAGTTTTTTAAAAATATGATAATTATCATCTCCAAAAATATTTGATATTATCTTATTAACATTATATTAAAAATTCTGCTTTTATATGTCATGAAAAAACTATACTATTATTTAAGAAGTGAATTTGTTGATTGTCACATTCTCCATGATTTTAGGCATAGTCAATTTTTTTCGTAAATATTTTTAACAATATTTATATATTTTAATAATAATCAGTTTTTGAAACATGATAATTATAATATTTCATCTACACGAATATTTAATATTATCTTATTTATTATTATATAAAAAGAGTTTTCCATGATTTTAGATGATTTCTTTATTTTAATAAATAATAATTATATATTATATAATAAACAATTTTTTAAAAAAATATGATAATTATCATCTCTAAAATATTTGATATTATCTTATTAACATTATATTAAAAATTCTGCTTTTATATGTCATGAAAAAATTATATCTATATTTTGGTAGTAAAAAGGTTATATATTTTTTTAAATTTGTTAATATAAGCTCAACAATAGCATATATAATTTATCATTTTAAATTTATTAGTGTTTAATTTAAAAGAATTACGTTTTTTGACAATTGTAACTTATGCTAATATGTATTACCATAAAACTCTATGTTTATTTTATACTGATACTAAAGAAGTACTCGATTATATGTCGTATGAGAAACATACAAAAAAAACTTACAAAAAATTGATGAATATTTTAAAACATAAGAGATCTTCTAAACATTTCCAAAACATTGGTGGAATTATTTATTTATTTTAAATCAATTTTTAAAAAAATAAGACAATTCTTATATATATTTTTTGTTGTTATTTGGAAATACTATTTTCTATTATAAATCTAATAATATTATATTTATATATTAGATAATAAACAGTTTTAAGAAATATATGATAATTATCATCTACACAACTATTTGGTACTATCTTATTAATATTATATAAAAATATTTTTCTCTTATATGTCAGGATTATATTTATATTTTTGGTATTAAAAAGGTTATATATTTTTAGATTTTGTTAATATAAACTCATCGATAACATATACAATTTATTATTTTAATTTATTAGCGTTTATTTTTAGAAAATATGTTTTCTAACAATTGTATATTATACTCATATGTGTTACCACAAAAGTTCATGTGGTATGTTTTACTGATACTAAAGCAATATTCAATTACATGTCTATGAGAAACATACAAAGAAACAAACTTACAAACAAAAAATGATGAATATTTTAAAACATAAGAGATCTCCTAAATATTTCCAAAACATTGGTGAAATTATTTATTTATTTTAAATCAAAATTTTAATAGATAAGATAATTATTATATTTTTATATTTGGAAATAATATTTTCTATTACAAAAATTAAAAATTAAGATAAAAACATTTAAATTAAATATTAATTTTAAAAACATTTGTATAAAGATATTTTCAAATATTTTTAATATGTGAGTGTTTTAAATTTTTTGACTATAAAAATATTTTAAAATATCAAAATAAAAATTATATCTATATTTTGGTAGTGTAATCTCTTTATAAAAATATTTAAAAAAATTATATCTATATTTTGGTATTGTAATCTCTTTATAAACTAGTTTATACATATCCTCTCCTCGTACGTTTGTCTTACACATTGGCTCTTCTTTTCGGTTTCTTTGGATTCCAGTTCAGTTTCTGGACTTCAGGAAGTATAACTAACTTGTAACTAAACTAACATTCCGGTTTTGAATCGAGTTAAAACACCTTTTAGGACAGGTTAAGTTATTGAACAGAATCTAGTTTGGTATTACCTTGTTTACTCTCAGTCCATGAATAAGATTCTGCTTACTTATGTGATAACTTTCTCTCCAAGATCAAACATCTGAAGTGAGAGTGGGTAGGAGAAGAGAACAATCTATTTGAACACATGATCCAATACACAAACGCAAAACAAGAAAATCATAATCAAGCGTCACCTAAAACGAAACAAACCAGAAGAACATAACCAAGACCAGAAAAAAGGAAGAAGAAGTGTAATTCATTTATAACCTCTGTTTCTTTTGCCTCTTAGGTGTACTTTTCCGAATGTGAACCAAGCTTGGAGCATAAGAGCACAATTAACCCTGGCTCTTAGCCATGGGTCTTACCAAAGAAAACAATAAAAAAATTAGTGGGCCCACATTTTTTTAAGAACTGTCTCTTCCTCCTCTTGTGTAAGAGGCGATTTTTGGTGGGTTTTTAAACTGTTCGCGGGCTCCACTGACACGTGGCGGCCCGCGATTAGTTTCTGTTTAATTTTTTTTTTTTTAAAGCAAATCCAGAAAAAAAAAAAATTAAAAACTTACATGCCTATGAAAACGTGCCCCGGTTGAATGTGCTCTAAGTGATGATATGTGGTCAATTGGAGTTATTTTAGGTTCACCCTCTTGGGTTTAACACCCAATAAAAATTTTGAAATTAAAAAATAAATACAAAAAACAAAATAGTAATTACAAAAAAAAAAAAAATTAATTTTAACGTTATTAACACTGTTATTAAAACTCTAACTCATAAACACTAAATTCTAAACCCTAAACACTAAACCCTAAATCCTTGGTTAAATCCTAAATCTTTGGTTAAAAAATCATAATCATTGGGTAAACCCTAAACCTTTAGGTAAATTTTAAATCCTATTACTACTATTAGGATTTACCCAAAAGTTTCTGATTTACTCAAGGGTTTACCCAAAGGTTTAGGGTTTAGTATTTATGGTTTAAAGTTTAGAGTTTTAATGACAGTTTTAACAACATAAAAATTGAATTTTCCTTTTTTGGTAATTACAACTACTTTTATTTGTTTTTACCTTTTTTAATTTCAAAAATATAATATGATGTGATAAATTTTTATTGGAAGGTGAGGGGTGAACCCAAAAATAACTCATAAAACCAAAAAACTTAAAACAACATATTTTCACAAAATTTATAGTATATTGCATAAATTAGGTCTTCTATGATATATTACATTTATATTGTATGATTCATAAAGGACAATTCTCTCAAATAACATTTTTTAAGTTTTTATCAGAAAATAGTCTTCAAGGAAGAAAATGATCAAAATAACATTTTTATTTTGAAAAGTTTAATATTTTATTTTAAAAAAAAAATTGAAACCCTAACACCAAAACTCCACCCCTTAACACTAATCCCTAAGTCTAGATTAGTTAACTCTAGGGATATAAGTATATATTTACCTCTTTAAGACCATCTCCAACCCTAATTTATAATTTACTCTATAATAGAGTGGGAAATAGAGTAGTGAAGAAACAAAAAAATGATTACTCTATAAATGGAGTAATCACTTTTTTGTTTCTTCATTACTCTATTTCCCACTCTATTTTAGAGTAAATTATAGAGTGGGGTTGGAGATGCTCTAATGAAACATTTTGGTCATTTTCTTCTTTGTGTGATATTTTGTGACAAAAACTTTTTAGGGCTAATCTAGAGTCTTTCTCATTCATAAAGGTTGAAAGAGGTTACAATTAGAAGTGAGTTGGAGGTGAGAATTCATAAATGTTTAAGGGACAAAGTAGATCCGAAATCTCGTTTATATTAGAAGTATATCGAGGTTGAAAGAGGTTACAATTGCGAGTTTGATATTTGAATCAAGCTTGCTATACAAATAAAGATCAAGCTTGTTGAGAAGATCATATATTCAGTCTTTGTCAGGTGATGTCACATATTCCCGGTGACACAGGTTCAACTTGCTTCATTCTAATGTCATTCTAATGCATTTATTGCGAATCAGACTGTGTCATCAATACATATTGACCAGTCAACACTCATGTCTTGATCATGGTTATGAGCTCGCTATTGGGACGTTACTTTCCTTGTATGTTGTACTTTAGTTCCTTGGGCCTTAGATGTGAATGGGCCCTTGATCAAGTCGGGTCGGGCATTGATGGAGTGCAAAGCTCAAAAATTATTCTCCCCCCCCCTTCAGCCTTTTGCTGGTCTTCGTGAGATCGCAAGCAAGTTTTAATTGGGATGCTCGTGTGACTTCTGATTAGATCCATTTTCGTCTGAGAGTTTTTGACGCTGCGTGGAGGAACGCGTCTTTTTGTTTTAACTACATTTTTTTCTTATAAATAGAATTGATCTTCTTCTTCAGCTCCACTTATGGAACCAGCGAGGGAGTATCTTCTTTTCTTTTCTCGCATTAATGCTTTATTTTTAGTCGCTCGTTAGTTAACTTTCCCTAGCTTCGGTTTTATGGCGTCGTCTCTCGTTGAGGTCGATTCAGATTCTTCTGGTTCCTCTTCGACTCGAGTTTGTCTGATGTAGATTCGCAGGACCCGGTGAGAGAAAGAGGTTGTTTCTACTTGTTCTAGTGCTCGATCGATCGCTGAATTGTTCCTTGGTGATCGCTTTTCAGTGGGTTTAGAGTTTTTGTTACTTGGTTCCATGACTCTTCCTCATGGTTATATACTTATATTGCTTTGTATGGGTCATTTTTCGTAGACTGTGATCTTTGGTTTCCACTTCCCAAACTTTTGACCGCGTTTTGGGAGGAGAGGAAGATGGCTTTTACTCAGCTATTTGCTTCATCGATTCATAATCTAGTTGGTGCTCTTATTGTGGCCTTTGTGGTTGGAGTTGAGATGTTTTGTGGCTTTTTTGACGTGATTGCGCATATTATGGCCTATGAGGTTAGAGTTTAGTGTTTAGGATTCAGATTTTTATTGACGGTGTTAACAATGTTAATTTTTTTTCTTTTTTTTTGTAATTACTATTATTTTTTATTTGTTTTTATCCTTTTAATTTCAAAAATATAATATGACGTGACAAATTTGAACGGGTGAACCAAGAATAACTCGTGACAAATTTATCTTTTTTTTTTTATTAGATCATCGATCAAATTTCAAAAGCAACAGAAGAGAAAGTGGATATCAAGCACAACAATGTAATCGTGTTAAAGATCCAATGTTCGAAAGAGAGACAAGAAAAGCTTAATCAAGTATCAACTAAAATAGAAACAACATTACCTTTAGTAATCAATGCTCGAAAGAAAATCAAAATTCATTTAAGGGAGAACCAATCTTCTCTAATGCCTTCTCTTGTTAATTTGAAGCAATCTTGGAACATAAGTGAGGACACGTGGCAAGCTGAAACCAGATGCCTTTTGTACAGTATCGTTATAAACTTGTTTGTACATGTTGTCCTCTCCAACAATGTAGATTCTGGTCTTATCATCATCATCATCCGGGTCGATGTCACAACACACTGCCACTTTATTCTCCTCGTCCAACACGAAGCTTAACACCGTCACCACAAATTGGATGTCATCAATTTTAAAAAATTCAACCGTCAAGACAAAGTCGCTCCTCCACGACAAACCCTCATCATCATCAACCTTATTGGTCACCCATATCTTCATCACATCTGACCCTGCATGAATAGCCTGATGTAACACCGACAGCTTTTCATCCTTAACAACAGACAGAACCGCGCTATCTTCAAGATCAAGACTCTGAAACGGAAGAGGCAGACGCACAAATCTCTCGGTCGTGAAATCAAACTTCATCAAGAAAAAACCGGTTTCTTTATCTACAGCAACCCAATATGTATTTCCTTTCAAAGACATGCCATCGCAAACCAAGGCGTAGTCACGAGTGAAGGAATCAAGAACTCTCCAAGAACCAGAGCAAAGCTCATATATCTCACACTCAACAACAAAGTCGTTTTCATAACACCAATACCTCAAGATTTTGTAGCTATGGCCAGGAGAAGAAGAAGAAGAAGAAGAAGAAGATCTGGTGTAGCCTAAAGCATATGTATCATCTCTGCGGTAACGAGTTCTAGGTTTGATAATGACCCTTTGACCAGTACATGGGTTCCAAACCACAAGGCTATTTCTTCCCTTTATGGAGCATAACATTAAACCGTCACAGTGAAATAAATGATAGAATATCAAATCCTTTGAACCTATTAGGCAAGTGAATCCTAGATAAGGATTCCCTTGATACACCGTCATATGTTTCCTATTATTTCTAGGTTTATGTTACTAAAGTCGGCTAAGGCCTTTTGTATATATACTCTTGTTCATTATTAATACAAACCAAGTTGAGAGTCCACAATGATGTCGTTAGTTTACATGGTATCAGAGCAATAAAAGTTCTGTGACCAAAATTTTTTTTTCCATTGTCGATCAATTTTTTTTAAGTTTCAGTCATGGTCGACACAGATACGTCTTCCGCAAGTAAGGATACGACGAGCAGGTCTCAGGTTGAGCAAGGCGTCGTCAATACATCCACCTCTTACTCCTTGTTTGCATCCGACAATCCAGGAGCTTTGATAACATCGGTGATGTTTACGGGAGATAATTATAATGAATGGTCCACGGAGCTGGTTAATGCTCTCAGGGCTAAAAGAAAATTAGGGTTTATTGATGGCTCGATACCTAAACCCGCCATTGATGATCCTCAGTATGAGCTATGGTCGTCCGTCAACTCCATGATCGTTGGCTGGATTCGTTCTTCCATAGAAGCTCGTGTTCGTTCTACAGTCACCTTCATATCCGAATCTCACAAGTTGTGGGAAAACCTGAAGAAACGTTTCTCAGTGGGAAACAAAGTCCGAATTCATCATCTTAAGGAGCAACTCGCGTCTTGCAAGCAGGACGGACAAACAGTGATGGATTATTTT
>MU105595.1:39298-254435 GCA_012274485.2 Sinapis alba
TTTGGGGTCCATATCGCATTCGATCATCTACTGGAGCTGTATATTTTCTTACTATCGTCGATGACTTCTCTAGAGCTGTATGGACCTACTTGCTACTTGAAAAATCTGAAGTTCGTACGGTCCTATCAAACTTCTGCAGCATGACTACAAAGCAATTCTCTAAGGAAGTCAAAATTGTTCGCAGTGACAACGGCACCGAGTTTATGTGTTTATCCAGTTTCTTTCGTGAGAATGGTATCATCCATCAGACCTCTTGCGTCGCCACCCCTCAACAAAATGGCAGAGTCGAAAGGAAGCATCGTCATATTCTCAATGTAGCTCGTGCCTTGTTGTTTCAAAGCAACTTACCTGTCAAATTTTGGGGTGAGGCGATCATGACTGCTGCATACTTAATCAACCGTACACCATCTGCTGTTCTTAATCACCGTTCGCCTTACGAGCTACTGTACAATGAGAAACCAAATTATTCTCAACTTCGAGTCTTTGGAAGTCTCTGTTTTGTTCATCATCGCTCTCGCGATAAAGATAAATTTGGGAAAAGAAGTAGGCGTTGCATCTTTGTTGGTTATCCTTATGCTCAAAAAGGATGGAAAGTTTTTGATCTCGACAAAGAAGAGTTCTTCATCTCCAGAGATGTTGTGTTTCGAGAAACAGAGTTTCCTTTGACTCCTCCAGCTCCTGTGACAGAAAGAGCTCAAAATACACCTCTAGTTCCTGTCTCCTTGGTAGATAATGATTGGGAGCTTACCAACTTACCTCCCTTACCCGACAGGGGGAGTTACTCAGACAACCAAGAACAGTCTACCGTCTTACAATCAGATCCTTCGCCAGACAGAGGATCTCCAAGTTCATCTCCTCTTATTACGGATAACAGTATGGCTGCATTACCTTCTAGTACTACAGATGTTTCAGCGTCTGTTCCTCCTGCTACATCACCATCGCATAACAATCAACAAGTTGTTGAAACTCTAGGCCGTGGACAAAGGCCTCGAGTACCTTCAATCAAGCTCAAAGACTATGTTACATACAATGCTATACATCTTGAAGACCCCTCGTCATCTCTCTCACACACCTGTTCTACATCGTCCTCTGAAACCTTCCAAGGTAATTCACTGTACCCATTAACTGATTATATATCTGACAAGAATTTTTCGGTTTCACATCAGGCGTTTCTCGCTGCTGTCACGGCTTACAATGAGCCACGTTATTACTCTCAAGCCGCTAAAGAAGACATATGGCGTGGTGCTATGAAACACGAAATTTTGGCACATGAGGACAGTGGAACTTGGGATATTACATCACTTCCGGCTGGTAAAACAGCCATTGGCAGTCAGTGGGTATTTAAATATAAATTCAATGCTGATGGTTCTATGGAACGCCCAAAGGCTCGCCTAGTTGCTAACGGAAACAACCAGGTAGAGGGTGATGATTTTCAGGAGACATTTGCTCCTGTAGTGAAGATGGGTACGATTAGAAGTTTACTTGCACTTGTGGCTGCGAAGGGTTGGGAAGTACATCAAATGGATGTCCATAATGCGTTTCTCCATGGTGATCTCAATGAGGAAGTGTATATGAAGTTACCACCTGGTTTTACTCATTCCGATCCTTCGAAAGTATGCCGTCTTCGAAAATCCTTGTATGGTCTTCGCCAAGCTCCTCGATGCTGGTTTGAGAAACTTACTAATGCATTAACCAAGTATGGTTTTGTTCAGTCCTATTCTGACTACTCTCTGTTCTCCTACACGAAAGGACCTCAAGAAATTCGGGTTTTGATTTACGTCGACGATCTTGTTGTTGCAAGCAACGACATTAATCTTCTCACCAAGTTTAAAGCATATTTGGGAAATTGTTTTCGCATGAAAGATCTGGGCAAGCTAAAATATTTCCTTGGCATCGAGGTGGCTCGCTCTGAAGAAGGTATTTTCATCTCCCAAAGAAAGTACTCTCTCGACATCATCTCCGACTGTGGTTTGCTCGGTTGCAAACCGGTCTCCATTCCTCTTGAACAATACCATCAGCTACATTCGGAAGATACTCCAGTTCTCTCTGACCCTAAGAAATATCGTCGTCTTGTTGGTCGCTTAGTCTACTTGTCCATCACTCGACCAGAACTTTGTTATACTATTCATCTTTTATCTCAGTTCATGAAGCAACCTCGTGAAGCTCATTGGGCTGCTGCTCTGCGCGTAGTACGTTTTCTCAAAGGTTGTCCAGGTCAGGGCATACTCTTTCGCGCAGATAGCAAGCTTGAACTATCTGTCTATGTCGATGCAGACTGGAGCTCGTGTCCAGAGAGTCGACGCTCTTTAAGCGCCTATGTTGTCTTCCTTGGCACGTCACCTATTGATTGGAAAACTAAGAAGCAAGATACAGTGTCCATGTCTTCGGCCGAAGCCGAGTACAGAGCCATGGCTGCAGCAGTTAAAGAAATGAAGTGGATAGTTCCTTTGGTCAAAGATCTTGGCGTCTCGGCTGTCCCTCCTGTGCGTTTCTACTGTGACAGCAAAGCCGCTATCCATATTGCCGCAAATCCAGTCTTCCATGAACGTACAAAACATCTTGAACGTGATTGTCATAGTGTACGAGATGCGGTCAAAGCAGGCCTCATTTCAACGATTCACGTCAAAACAAAGGACCAAATTGCCGACCTCTTAACCAAAGCTTTAGGACGTCCTCAGTTTGAAGCATTGTCGTCCAAGTTGGGTGTTCAAGACCTTCACTCTCCAACTTGAGGGGGAGTATTAGGCAAGTGAATCCTAGATAAGGATTCCCTTGATACACCGTCATATGTTTCCTATTATTTCTAGGTTTATGTTACTAAAGTCGGCTAAGGCCTTTTGTATATATACTCTTGTTCATTATTAATACAAACCAAGTTGAGAGTCCACAATAATGTCGTTAGTTTACATATGCTAAAAAAACGCAAAAGATTTGGCGAGAATGAGAGTAAATTTTTTTTTTCTTCCATTTTTTCACGTGATTGGTTAGATTTAGAGAGAAGCAGAGTAACAAAAAAATTTCTCTACATATTTTTTACTCTAAAAAAACTATCCTATCAAACATTTAGATTAATCTCACGAGCCGATGACACTATAGTAATTGTCACTATATATATTATATACTTCATCCGTTTTAAATTAATTATAGTTTTAGAATTTAAAATTTGTTTCTGTCATTTTATGTTTTCAATGTATTTATTTGTTAGTTTTTCTAATTTGATCTTTAATATTTTAGCTCATTAATTAACATAGTTAAATAAAATAATATATTAATTAAAAGTAAATATAAAATTTAATAATATTTTTAAACTATGTAAAAAATCTAAAACGACAATTAATTTGAAACAATACATTACAAATGTGTACATAATTTATTTGTCACTATATATATTATATATATTTCACATATGTACATATATAATATACATAGTCTTTTAAGCAATTTGTCACTATATATATTATAAATGACATCCGTTATTCTAAGTGTTTGATTGGATAGTCTTCTTAAAACTTTTTGGTTAAGCAATTGTCACTATATATATTATATATTTTCCACATATGTACATAATTCAAATTTAAATAGACAATAGCAAAAATACTGATATAGCAAACTTAAGATATTTTATTGGGCAAGGAGAAACAATAAGATACTGATTGATCAAAGAAATCGAAAGTATATTATATATCAAAAATATTCAACTAAAATGGCTTAATACAGCAGCATAACTATTGGAAGCATCCAAACCACAAATGATATCCAGAAACTAGTGAAATTTGGGTGCAATAGATCTAGTTATTATTATACAAATTGCTCGGAAAGTAATCACTCAAATAAGTTAGCAGAATTCTCATCTCATCATTGTGGATTTACAGATTACTAGGATTTACAAATGGAAATTTCTTGTACTAGATCTATTGGATTATTTTATTTACAGGTAAAGTATAATGATTGTAGCCGACCGAAAAATAAACATCTACAAATACGCAGGCATCGATTGGTTATGTTTCAACAGTTGATAAGACTTGGGTATTACCAAGTAGTCAGTGTTTTGTTGGTCTCTGTCCTTTAGGTACATTCTGTGCTTTCTTGTTGTGTGTTCTTATTATTATACTATTTGCCAGAATAATATTTTTAACGGTATAAAATTAATTATTTGAATAATCTTTTATTTATTTTGTTTATTCAATTTGGCCTTTTCTCCCCCCAATAAATGTGTATCGAAGTGACACTTTCTACTTTAATTTAACATTCAAAGGCCAAAGGGGACGTATTCCTCATATTGTTTTGTTTATCACTAAACTAACATTAGCATTATATACCAAATACAGTTTTTGATAACTAAATTCAATTCCAACCAAGATATATAGCTTTGTTTGCTCTACTATGACTTATATTGTGTTTAAACCGTATATATCTAGTGACGACGTCTTTGTGCGAATGATTGATAGATAACACACAAGTGAAAAGAAAGTTGTATTTGACCCGCATGTCGATATTTAAACATTAATAAAGCCAAAACAATATAAATTCAAAAGAAACAATTCGAAGGCATGATCAAATGAGCAGTCCATTAGTCTTCAACGATTTTCATGTCTACATATGTCTAGTCCCATCTCTTTTATTACACTATCTTTCTCTTTGTTTGCATGTACCTAACTTCCTTTCCACGTGTACAATAATTTACATCCATAAAAACGTTCTATAAAGCTCTAGAAATAGTAGTAACTCTGTAGTAATATGCGGAAACTCATACGCAACAGGAACTTCATAATACTATCATAAATTTTGTGAGCCACGTACAAAGAACAACAATAAAACACAAAGACATGTACAGATGAATTCATCTTTAAAGAGATAGATTGATGAAATTATCTTGCCTTCGTCTGCTCTAGAAATTAACACTGCCTCATGTCTCTCTTCTCGAATTTTCTTTAACTATAATTTTTTCTTCTTCTTCTTTAACTATAATTGATTTAGTTTGTTCCCTACATTACTGTTGAGATGCAGGCTATATAATATCTACCTCGAACAGTAGTTGTCTTCTGCCTGTTATGTATGCTACTTTGATAACAATACTATAAATAATTTAGCCTTCAATTTATATATATATATTATTTTTTACATAGCTAGTCAGGATCGGTCCTAAATTTTTTGGGTTTATATACAATTTAGTAAAAAATCAATAGTTTGATGACATAATTTTTTTTTTTACAAATTTAAAGGTTTATGTTTATATAATTTTTTCAAAAAAGTTTAGAGACTTGTAACGAATGTTTCATCCGGCCCTAGCCAATCATGAGCATGGCATGGCATGATGAAATATTTGCTTTGCTCTCTGTGTTTAAAGCATTTATTAATATTTACCTTAAAATAGTCTCTTAATTTTAAGAACCGTAAGCTAGACTAAATTTGTAAGAAAGGATTTTTTTTTTTTGGGTGTAAATTTTTTTGTAAGAAAAGATGTTTAAAATTGCATTGGTTTATTTGGCAAAAAAATGCATGCGTTTTAGAGCTCGAATTCCTTTCGTGACATCATGTGTTATAGAGTAAGGAATGCGTTGCGATACTTGCGTAAGTCTATAGTAAAATAGTATGTCACTTTATATACAATTTCACAATTCTCAAATTTGTTGACGTAATGTATGGAAAAATGATTTAGAGAGTGTGTTTAATATATCTGTTTACTTGTATAGTTGGACCATCCGCAGTTGAATATGGACTTTACTTTTTTTTTTTGTTCGAAAATATGGACTTTACTTAATGGTTATGACGAAAAAAAAAAAAGAAGACTAGACTAAAAAAACAAAAAGAATGTGATGACCAAGTAATATTACAAATTATTCGTTATATATATAGTCTCCTTAATTTCCTACAAGAAATTTAGTTAAGAGAAGCAAGATTAACGTGTTTTTTTGAAGCTTAGTTGTAAATTCAAAGAAAGGTAACGATGATTGCTTTACAACAAGGAGCATGTAAAGCGATTATGCGCTATAGCTTTCTAAAGAGCGGTCCAGATCCGGTAGATAAACAAGAATTTAACACATTATTAATAGCTTTATTAAGCAAAACCAGTCAAACTTACATACGATTCCCTTACAAGAATATATAGCAATAACTGGACTTTCTGATTCCCTCATGATTTAAATATGCACAAATGTATTGTGAGATATTGTATCGGCTCTTGGAAAGACTAGCTCACGAAACAGTACGATCAAAGTTCACATGAAAGTATCGAATTAAAGATTTGCGAATGTTAATCTGAGATTCTAAGTGAGATGAGATCTAGCGTACGTAGTTTATTAAAAATCATGAAGCATGGATCAGTTACTCATTAATTTCAACTGAATTTGATTGAGAATACATGATCTCTTAGATGACGCTGGATCAAAGGTGATACAATATATCTAGCAATGGATATAAACAACGTATGTGATTTTGAGTTATGAAGTTATGATGGTTGACGCAGATAAATTCACAGGTAGAAACTATAAAGCATATGCAAAAAATCACTTCTAAGAAATGCTCCCACCAACTAGCTTGGTTTGGGCTGCTTCTTTATAATATTTGGTGTTAAAAAAAAAATGCTAGCTTTGCATATTATTTTGCATATAAATTCCGGTTATAAAATAAATAAACTATTATTTTGTTTAAAAAATATCAAGGTTCAATATTAGTGGATAATACACATTTGATATTATTTAGTTTAAGTACGTATTTGAAGTATTTCCCTTGTTAATCAGCGTAAAACTTAAAATTTGCTATGAAAGACTACAGTTCTTTTAAATAAAACACAACTGCTTTATTTTAAATTCATATTAATAATGTATAGAATCTGTATGGAGCATAATTAATCAACTCCCGATTCCTTCATCTTATAAATAAAAAGCAACACCATATTACCATATAAATGATTTTGGTCGAGTGGTGAACCATAAGGGTTCTTAATTAAGTACATTTTTCTCCGTTTTAGTTTAGAAAGTATTAACGATATACATGTGAAGCTGAAGCTGTCACACATCTTGATAAATATATTAAATTTTGATAATAAAACAATATTTGTAACTAATTATTTTCACAACTTTTAGCTTATAGAATTAAGTAAACACAATTATTTTTTTGAATATTATCTAATAAAAATACTCTCTGAAATAATTTCAATAAAATATGGAATCTTTTTGAAACAGAAGCATCATTAGTTAATAACATATTTCGTTTGTTTCTGAAAATTAGATTTTCTAGTTTTTTTTTCTTATTCTGCAAAAGTAGATTTTGTATGGGCAATTCTCTTAAATAGCCTTTTTTAAGTTTTTGTCACAAAAATAGCCCTAAAAAAATAAAATGACCAAAATAGACTTTTTTTTTTTTGAAATTTTGATTTTTTTAAAAAAAAATTTTGAAATTTGAAACCCTAACCCCAAACCTACCCCTTAACTCTAAACCCTAAAGTGCAAATTAGTTAACCCTAGGGGTATAAATGCATATAAATGATTTTTTTAGCTTCAAAGAAAAACATTTTGGTCATTTTCTTCCTTAAAAACTATTTTTGTGACAAACAAACTAAAAGAGGCTATCCAAGGGAATTTCTCATTTTGTATTGTCATTACTGTTTTTTCTTTAAACATATTGCATTTATTTTACTATAACTTACTTATATGCAGTTTCGGGTAAAGATAAATTTAGTTCTTATAAAAAGGAGATGTCAATACTCATAATTAAGTGGTTTAAATACAACAATTAAAAACATAAAAATTCCAACAAATTAAACGACTACTCGGGTAAATTAGAGTAAACATTTTTCCAACTTTAGAGTAAATATTAAACATAAAATGATTAGAAAATGTAATTATTTTTTCTTTTTGAAAAAGAAAAGAGAAATTTTAACCAGTACACCACAACAATAGCCTTAAAATGTATTTATTCTTTTCGATATGTATAAAAATGCCAAAAAATCATTTTTTTGGTAAAAAGAATCTAAATTTTGCAAACTGAGAAAGTGTATAGGATGTCAATAATAATTATGGCGACCATAATATTATGAAAACATGTTGGCATGCGATGAGACGTGATATACATGGACCAGTAACTATTGAAATCGATACGACAATAAGTTTTTTAAAAAATCGATACGACAACTAAACTCTTCACCCGTCGCTATTGTTCGAATCGGTGACCCATCTCATGCTTTTTTCGTGTCTACTTTCTTTTGTTTTCAACACTATGCAAATATGATTTCCTTTTCGAAGTAAGTATCCATATATACAGATATATCGATTTCAAACCAAATTATTATTATTTTTTTGTAATAAGTATAAGAAATCGTAAAAATCATTTAATTAAATGCAATTATTTGATGCTCACAATTTTTTTAATCCATATTTTGAAGGATCAGAACCCGAAGAAAGCTCAACAAAAGTTCAAAAAATCTCAACAAAACACTAAAAATGCAAGAAATTGTGTGTTTTAAGGTTTTCTGAAAAATGCAAAGTCAAATCACTATACAAGAAGGTAATAAGCAAATCAAGCAAATTAAAAAAAATGGAGATTGTCAAACAAAAGAAATACGGATCATAGATTAAGGTTATTGACAAGTAATGGTTGATGATTAATTAATGATGCATACTCAATCAAGCTCAATAACCAATAAAAACTAAATAACATAATAACCTATGAAAACCTATGAAAGAGCCCAAAATAATTTGAAAAAAGGTATAATGTACAGATAGATCATTTTTCAGATGAAATGTAGTGGGGTGCTTTCTAACCCACATTGCTTATGTACCCAAAACTAGTATGCAACTATACCACAATAATATAAGATAATAGAATATTATTAATAATTTTTTTTTGATAATTCATGATTTAATCTGTGGAGACTAGAGGGTCCATTTGAATACTCCAATGATCATGATTTACGATAATAAATTTAAATGAATTCAAACTCAGATCCCATAGGATCTATGTAATGCCATGCTACCATCCGACCATAAGCACGTGGTTTATTATTAATAATCTTATAAACATTTAATGAGTATCTTCAGTTTGTAAACAAACAAAAGGTTAGTCTATTAGGTTGGTAGGTATAAATTATTTGAGACAAAAAATTGACATGGTTATACATCTATATTATTAAAACAGAATCTCTCATAAGATTCCGCCTCTACATTTTTCAGTTAATTACATATTCATGCCATTTATTTTTTCCTTTTTCTAACTATAATTAAAATTCTTTTGTTAGTTATTTTATCACAATCCCACATTTTTTCCCTCAATAAATAAAATTATTTTTATTTCTATATTATCAATACTCACATAATATCAAAACATGATTTAAATCTGTATTTTCCTCTTCGTTAACCATTGTCATTTAAAATAACCAAATGAAAGATAAAATTAATATATAAAAATATTTTAGGCTGTATAAACTACATACATAATATTTTTTGTCTGGAATACGAATATTATGATTGCCATATTTTGTGGACTCTACTATATATTTATACAAGTAATATTCTCACTATAAAAATACAAGATGAAATGTTTACTATCAATATTTAGATGTATTTATGTTATATGTGATCATATTTGCATAATTATATTATATATTGTATTATGTTGGTAACAAAAAAATCATTAAAAAATAAAATATATAAATTATGTACAAATTTTAATTTATGAATATATTTTTGATAATCCAGACTTTTAAAGCACGAATCAAAATCTAGTTTTTGATAATCCAGACTCTTAACTATTTTGTCGTGAACAGAAAAGTAACCAAATAAATTATTTAGAAACATGATTGACAATTCTGAAGTACATGAAACTATTAAAGGATTAGTGTGTGTTCACTTTTTTCTTTTGACAAAGACGAGCGTACTAGTTATTATTTAGCAAAGTAGTCGTATTGAGATATTAAATCTGAGTGGCTGACGGCTGGGACGTTTGCTGCCGGAGAAATTTATCTGCCGACTAAAAAATGCCGGGGCCCAGCGGTGGGTTGGGTTGCGGACGGTGGAGCAAACCCATATGGCTATGCTCGATGTTGCCCCCACTACATATCTCTTCATTTTGATTTCCTTGTCTTATATGTAATTTTTTTTTGTTTTTTATATTAATATAATATACTTCCTTTTGTTATCGTTTTATACATGTTTTCTTGTTTTTCGTTAGGAGAAATTTTGGTGGCAGATGTCACAGTCAAGTTTTAATTGATTTTGTAGTAGTTTTTTTTTATATATATCAATAACAACTTGTGGTTTTAAGTGATATTCATTGCAAAATGTTAGAACTTTATATGTTCGCATAATTAACAAGGTTTTCTTAATCTATACAAGTATCATATTAAAAAGTGGTTTAAGCTGGATTAAATGTTTTTTATTCATACCCAAGATTAAGTGTTTGCCTAAAGCAAACAAGATTAACTTGTTCACCGCAAATAAAAAATCTGAAAAAACAGTGGAATAATGTTTTGGTGCAAAATGGAGATATGGACCGTAGGGTCCTGAGCAGAAGCAGTAGAGCAGGGCCTTATCAATGTTAACAGTAGCTTTATATAAGTTTGGACAAGATGATGAAGGAGTGTAGGAGAGTTTGATGGAGCGACTTAAAAACTCCAAAGATCAAACTCAAATCCCGTCATGTTGGGTTAAGGTACGTGTTTCTCAGACTCAATTCCAGTTACTCTGTGATTGTTAACTATGATCTGAACAATATAAAGATTGCTTTGTGTGAACTTAGAAAGTATTTTAAAGATTCTAGGTTACTCATTAAACGATATTAATGAAACTTCTCATAATATTTGCATGCATTGAATAATCTAAAAGATGATTTCAGTTTATCACCAGAAATGTTAAATTTGAACATAAAATATTGTTAAAAGAGAAAAAATGATACTTCTAGAAGTTTGTATAATTTATGTGATATCTAATAGTACATGTGTTAGTCATGTTCTTGTTATTCCTTTTTTTTGTGCACAATGTTCTTGTTATTCCTAAAAAGGGTTTTATAATCGTGGATAAAAATAACAAAAATGAAATGCTTGCAACTAGAGCTGTTAATTACATGCCATATGATATGCATAAAATACTGGAAACTGAATGGTGCAATTCGAAAGGACTATTTTCCGTTACCTTATTTTGATCAGATGCTTGAAAGATTGAGTAAACACCCTGACTATAGTTTTCGAGATCGTTTTAAGGTTTCTTCTTGATTTCCATACATCCGGACAACCTAAAGAAGATGACATTCACTTTTTCTTATGACATTCTTTTCTTTTACATAATGTCATTTGAGTTGTGTAATGTCACAACGATTTTCTAGCCGCTGCACGATGACCATTTCAATAACGAAGACATAATGGAAGATTTTAAAGACAATTTTTCTGTCTAGAAAGCTTCTTTTTTGTTTGCTTGTAAACATGTACATGGTCTTAAGTTCGGTGAGGAGGAACATATTGTGTTAAACTGGGAAAATGCCATTTTATGGTGAGATGAGATTGTGTTAGGACATCGGATTTAGGAACAAGTAATCTAAGTGGACAAAGCAGAAATCAAGTTTATGATGAACATACAACTGTCGATTTCAGTTAAAGGAATTCACAAATTTTCAGTATTACGTACAATCTAGGTTAAATCATAACCCTGGTTGGAGATTTGTTAAGGTATTATTAATTGCACGTCTTTTTATAGTAGCATTGTCCCCTTTGCTTATGGTTTTCAAGTTGATTTGTATCCTCTTAAGTTTTCATAGATTATTATTTGAAGGTAATTCTTTCTGATTATCAACTGTTCCGGGCGAAGGAGAACACAACTTTGATCCGAATACACGGCATTGTCTATACGGTTCGTCTGGTATGTGTCAAGCCACCACAATGTAACTGTTTTTCTTTTTGCATGGTAAAATGTTGGTGCGCGCTTCTTCCATCAATTTTGATTATGCCAAGAGCTGTATATTATATTATGCACGATGCAGATTTGATTATGCTATCTTTAGCTACACATGAAGTTCACTTTTAAATGTAGCTCTTCTCCTCCCTTATTCTATGTGTTTGTTTTGATAGTCAGTCAATCAAATGACTGGTCATCTTCTTCATTCCAACAAGAAAAATGTTTTGTGTGTGGACAAACTGGTCATTTTGCTGCAGATTGCCCTGGAAAATCAGGTAGCTCATCTTATATTTCAATCCACAAGAAAATAGTATCAGGTTTATGCACAAGAGATCTTGCTGCAGTTGAACAACATGCCCTTTTCATTTTAACTTTTGGAACTTTCTTACATCTTCATAATGTGATGTGTTGTGTAGTTCCTGAACATCTGGGTGCTGCGAGAATATCTGCAATATGAATTAGCCATTCTTGATCCTCCTTTCACCATCAACTTCGAGAGAATTATAGACGACTTTGTATTTCTTTGCTTCTATGTAGGTAATGACTCCCTACCTCATATGCCTGAGAAGTATGTACATTATGGAATCCTTTTGTTTCTTAAAACATTGCCTGTTAGACACCACATGAGAGTACATATGAATGCAACAGGACCCGCCATGGTAATTTATTTAATGTGTAAGTTTATAAAAAAATTTATCTAAGATTTAAATTATTTTGTTTATAATTTTTGAGTATGGTAATTACTATATATTTTATTGGTTTATATTTAATTTTTATAACTGAACATTTTCATAATTATGTTAATTAAGCAATGTCATAATTATATTAGATACTTCATGTCATATTTTTAATATGTCATGTCATAATTTTTTTTAGAATGATTGTACTGATTACAGTTATACAAATCGCTTATCAAATAATGTCTAGGCGATAACAAACTTAAAACAACAAAAAGGGCAAGTAGGAGAGAACCCCAAACTTAAGCCAAATCCTAGACAAAGTATTGCTGTGGGAAACAAACCAAGAGATAAGACAACAGTCTAACTCCACAAGTAGATAAAAACATGTTAAGAGGATGATGAAGAACCTACTAAAGCTTTATATCCAATGAACCAGAAGACATATTTGCTGAAGCCTCAAAGCATGCTCCACAACCTGCCAATATTTGTATCAGCTCTCATCATGTTGTCACACAAAGAAACTGAACTTGTTTTCCAAGGAGAAGACCTGCTGGTTACCGGCCCCAACGACTACCTGCTGGTTACTTGCATCCCATCCCATTAAACTTAAAGCCTAATAAACTTCAACGATGTTTACCCATAGCAAAACAGAGACACAACCCCAAGGATTACAACACTGTGAGCCAACTCATTCAACCCAAAAGGATCAAAATTAATTTATAAGGTGAGGAGGTAGAAAGAGATAAGAGAGGTGAAATTGATTAGCCACATTTGTCTCAGCGGAGAAGCTACATGACCAAATCTGAGATAACAAATAAATCCAACATCTGTACCGACTTAAAACCACCAGTGGGTGCGAACCGGATTAAAGAATCAGATCGACAGAAGCATCAAGATCCGATGATGGAAGGCAAGTCAAAACCACCATATATAAAAAACACAAACCACCAGAAAATTTACCTAAGACAAAGCAATCTACAATGACACACTTTACCTAAACTCCGGACACCGGACCGGAGAAGGGATTTGTGAAACTCCTTTTTCTTTGTTTCTTGCTCTAACGTATACGTTTCAAAGGCATGATCCTTGGTTATGAAAACTAATTACTGTTCAAAAATTATTCATACATATTTAGTAGTGTGACTGAAATTCTTATTAGTTTTTTTTTTCTTTTTGAAGAAGTTCTTGTTAAGTTGTAATGTTTAGGAATGACTTTTAAAATACGTGAAAGTTGCATGCAAATAATTTTTAAAATCTGAGCCGAGTTTAGTCACTGGTCAACTCATACCAGCCCCTTTGCTTTATTAGGACATTTTGTCTTTGTAACATTTATTACCAAGTCTTTTTCACGCCATCGTTTTTTCTTCCGCTCAAGCCAAATTATTAGATGGGAGCAGGTTGAGAGTTTCTAAGAAAAAAATATTATAAATAAAATAAAAATAATAGAAAAGTGAGAAAAATTTCTCAAACTAATTAACTTTGAAAATCATTAGAACATCATAATACAGTAATCAATTATATATATGTATATATGTCTAGTTCTTTATAAAACTAATTTCTAATAAAATATCAATTTATCCTTTTTTATTTGAGAAACATTATACATTCTCATGCACTTGATATCCTTTATATATTATTCAAAGAAGGCAACAATATGTTTTTGTTTTCTTTAAAAAAAATGTTTTTGTCTTACCAAAAAAAAAAAGAATAAATTTTTGCCTTCCTATGTGTCATTCTGGAAAATCGTAGCAATATTTTAGAATGGCTTTTCCTAAATAAAACCAATAAATGTACTCATTCATTGAATAATTAATAATCTATGCTCGAATAAAAAGGAAAGTTTTGCGCTCTCTTCTCTGTTCTCCCTCTTGTATCTTTCACAGGGAAGAGAGTTCGAGTTTTCTTTTGATCGCCGATTTCTTTTCGGCTTTGACTCCCGAGTTTCGGGTTTTGACTCTGGGTTGTGGTGACTTCTATAGCACCCTTCGCCGGCTTTGTTTCCGGGAAACGGTGGCTCCTACAGCGCTGTTATCGTCGGTTTTTCTTCGGGATGTCCCGGTTTTGTTCCCAATCTACGTTTCATATCTTTATGAGTTCAATCGACTCTTGATCTGAGGCCTCATGGATCCTTTCTTTCCCTTGGTTAGGGTTGATGCATCTTCAAGCTTATTTTAATCATTAAAGATGGTATTTCATTTACGTAAGAAAGTTGGAGCTCTCGGATCGATCGTAGACGATTATGATATTTTCTGAAAAGTAGATTTTGTCGGTCAAGATCCTTCGACATAAACTTTGGTAGAAACGATCTGTTTGATCAGTTTTTTTCACTAGTTTGGCTCCGCTGACGGCGAGCTTTGTCGCGCTTCTTCTCAGGCACCGGAGAAAGATGACTGCTCCTTGCGTGGACACGTGTTTATTGGTTGCAGGGCAACAATACACGTTGTGGCGGTGATGTAGTGTCTTTCCCTACGGGTTTCCTTCTATGGGCTGACAGCCCAAAGATGTTATTGTATAGTTTGGGCCTTGTGCCTCCTTTTGTTTTGTTTGGGTTGGGTCTTGCCCTTTTGGGGCCTGGTGCCATTTATAAAATACAGATGAAAAAAAAAAAATTAATAATCTTGGGGAAGATGTCCAAACATTAGACCCCAAAAAGGGTCCGAATAAAAAGTAGCAACTTTATAATAGAAAAATATTGATATTGTGTTTTTCCACGTAACATGCATGAGATTCTGATCATTGGGGTTGACGAATAAAAATGTAAAAACAAATAATAGGAGTAGTAGAAACTAAAGCGCGTGGAACCCACTTTCCCCTCCCTGTATTTCGCTCTTTCCCAACTGGCTCTAACCAAACAGCTTCACTTCCCATTAATTCATTCAGACACCTCTCTCTCTCTCCTCTGAAGCCCTCCCTCCCTCCTTGCTTCCCCCGATGCCGGTTAACGACGGCGACCGGAGTTTGCCGGAGCTCATCTCCTCTCTCCTCGACAGCATTCCCAACCTTCTCAGCTTCAAGTCCAAATGGTCTTCGATTCGCGCCAAACTCTCCGATCTCAACACTCACCTCGCCGACATCTCCGATTTCGCCGGCTCTTCTTCCAACCAGCTAGCTCTAGACCTTCTCACCTCCGTCCGGGAGACGCTACACGACGCCGTCTCCGTCGCGGCGAGGTGCGAGGGACGAGATTTAAACGAAGGAAAGCTCAAGACGCAGAGCGAGGTTGACTCAGTCACGGCGAAGCTCGATCGCCACGTGAAAGACGCTGAGGTTCTGATCAAGAGCGGTCTTCTCCTTCTTCCTCAGGACTCGAAGTTTTCTGTTTCGTCGAAGAAGGAAGGTATTCGATCAGAAGCGAGGAATCTTGTTATACGGTTGCAGATCGGTGGAGCTGAGTCGAAGAACTCGGCGATTGACTCGTTGCTTGAGTTGCTTAAGGGAGATGACAAGAACGTGATGATCGCTGTAGCGCAAGGAGTTGTTCCCGTTTTGGTTCGGTTGCTCGATTCGTGTATGAAGGAGAAGAGTGTAGCTCTGATCTCCAGAATCTCCACGGTGGAGAGTAGCAGACACGTGTTGATAGCTGAAGGGTTGTCTTTACTGAACCACCTCCTTCGTGTGCTTGAATCAGGAAGTGGGTTTGCTAAAGAGAAAGCTTGTGTTGCTTTACAAGCTTTGAGTTTCTCTAAGGAGAACGCTAGAGCGATTGGTTGTAGAGGAGGGATCTCGTCTCTTCTTGAAATCTGCCAAGCTGGAACTCCTGGCTCTCAAGGTTTCGCTGCTGGTGTGTTGAGGAACTTGGCTTTGTTTGCAGAGACTAAAGAGAATTTCGTGGAGGAGAATGCGGTTTTGGTTTTGATCTCTCTCGGTTCTTCAGGTACGCCTCTTGCTCAAGAGAATGCTATAGGTTGTTTAGGTAATTTAACATCTGGGGATGAGGAGATGGTTATGTTGGTTGTTAGAGAAGGAGGGATTAAGTGTTTAAAGAGCTTCTTGGATTCTAATGTGAAGTCTCTTGAGGTGGGAGTTTTGCTTCTGAAGAATCTAGCTTTGTGTCCTGTTGTAAGAGAAGTTGTTGTCTCCGAAGGGTTTCTCTCTCGTTTGGTTCCAGTGTTGAGTTGTGGGGTTCTTGGTGTGAGAATCGCAGCTGCCGAAGCTCTTTCTTCTCTAGGTTTCAGCTCGAAAAGCAGGAAAGAGATCGGCGAAAGCGGCGGATGTATTCCTCAGTTGATTGATATGTTAGATGGTAAAGCTATGGAAGAGAAAGAAGCAGCTACGAAAGCTCTGTCAACGTTATTGGTGTGTACAAGCAACAGAAAGATTTTCAAGAAGAGTGACAAGGGTATACTCAGTCTTGTTCAGCTCTTGGACCCGAAGATTAAGAAGTTTGATAAGAGATATACAGTCTCTGCGTTGGAACTGCTTGTGACTTGTAAGAAATGTAGGAAACAAGTCGTTGCTGCTGGTGCTTGCTTGCACTTGCAGAAGCTTGTGGAAATGGATGTTGAAGGAGCTAAGAAATTGGCAGAGAATCTTGGCCGGAGTAAGATTTGGGGAGTCTTTGCAAGGCCGTAAGAAGAAGTTTGATAAGAGATACATAATCTCTATATGTTTGTTTGATGATTTGGGTTGTTCATAAGGTTTGGTTGATTGAAGTAGGGAGAGTTTAATTGCTGATTAGTTCTTTTGTTGACAGATAATAATTATAATATCTTTGTAGAGTTTGATCCTTTCTACTTTCTTTCGTGTCCTCTTAAACTTCCAAGAAGCTGATCCTTTGATTAATGTAAATCTAGGAACAGTATAGTGACTCTTCGATATCTGATCTGGAACTCTGTGTGTTGCATATCTGAGTTGGATTCTGGTGGTATGTCCTGTCTGAAGATAAATCAAATGATGTTGGTCGGAAAGCACATGGCATTTGTTTTTGTTTATACCTTTTTCGCAAATTCTCAACTTGTGTTTTTTTCTGTGGTCCCGTATGATTGTTACGGCCGTTAAGTTCTTTGGCACAATCCAGTTATTCAAATCACCACCAATGATCTACAAGGAGTTACATGATGATGAAAAAGAGTTGTCTTTCTTACATTATATATCCTGTAAAAAGTGTTCTTAGGCTAAATCATACAGTACTAGAGCAAATGTGTTTACTGATAACCGATGGAGATGAATCTATAACCACATTATGCTGAATGAAAACCGATGAAACGAAAATGATGTTTACTTGATACTGTATAATGTCTTGAGCTGCAGACTGATCAATTCAACCTGCTGCTTTGAATAGCTGATTAAACCTCTAGATTATACGACCACCATTGTTCTAACCTCGAGAAACTTATGTTTCCCTTTTGGATATCACTAAAAGCTTGGTTACTGCTTGAGGAATAGTGTTGACAACACATGGACTATTCTTCTCCTTGTTGTTCACTTCCCTCTTCTCATTTACTCCATCAAGGTAAGTGTAGTCACATATAAATGAGGCACCCCATGTTGTCAAATCCACATAAAGATTTCTGATTCTGCCAGTAGAAACTCAGCTTTTTCACCGATGTTTCTTAAAGCTCATAGCGAGAGATATAGAAGGTGGATTGAACAAATGAGCATATCAACCAATAGTTCTTCTTTAGTTATTACTTTTACCACTTGTAAAGCAAGCAAGCTCCTAAGGACTGACCAACATCTTTGCAATATCCTCACAGCTGTGGCTTTGTTTTTCCCCCAAAGGAACAATCCTTCGAAGGATGACCATTGGAGGAAGAGTTGTTCCTTTGTGCACCCTTCTTGATCCACACTTAACTTTCTGTGTGAGCTCGTGGTGAAGTCAGTCACTGTCGACAACAAAGTAACTTAGAAGAGAAACAAAGTAACTCTCAAGAAACAGAAACAAAGTAAACATTTCGGTTTTCCAGGTATCCATTTAGCACAAACAACTTTTACATGAGCCGTGATTATAAAGGGAAGGAAGTTAATGGCACAGAAGTTGTGACCCCATTGAAGAAGAAAACAGGTGATTATTCTTTTGTAGATTAGGTGTTTTTTTCTTAGTTTAAATTAGATTTTGATTATGATTTAATATGTCAAATTAATTTTTGATTATGATTTAATATGTCAAATTAAATTAAATTAAACAAATCTAACAAATTTAATATGTCAAATTAAATAATATTTTTTTTGAATTATACAGGGATATCTTGGTCCCATATAAGTGGTCCAGACTAGTCATGTGTTGCCACGTGTCGGTCCCCTGTCTCTGGCGATGTCGAAATGTTAATTCTCAGTGGCCAAGACTCGAACCCTGGTAGCTTCACCGTATTGAAATTTTTACCCTCAAGTTAATCACCACCAGACCAAAATCATGATTCAAATTAAAAAAAAAAAAAAATTTATCTTCAAAAAATAAACAAATCCATTAAATTCATATTAGATTTATTCAAATTAAGTAAATTTATGGTTAAGAGATAATAAATCAGTCAAAATCTAAATAAATCTGTCAAAATAGAAAAAAATCAATAGTGAAAGAAAAAAATCTATCAAATCTTACATAAATTTGTTAAAATTAAGTAAATATGTGATCACGGTTCTAGTGGCTGGCTGTTCAGTAATCCCCCCTTAGAAGAAAACAAACTCCTTCACTTCACTATAAATATTTTCTTCAGAAAAAAGGGTTTTTTTCATTTCTCTCTCTTTTCAATCCGATCGCGAAGATGATAGATATCAGTCGAGTCCAGAAGGAGCTCCAAGATTGCGAGAAAGACAGAGACTCTTCGGGTATCCGGGTCTGTCCGAAATCCGATAACCTTACCCGACTCACCGGAACCATCCCGGGTCCTATCGGAACTCCTTACGAAGGCGGCACTTTTCAGATCGATATCACCATTCCAGGTCTATTTCCTTCTTTTTGATTACTGATGGTAAAGTTTGGGACTTTACTTGATTTTGCTTCAAATTGAGTTAGGGTATTGTTGAATTACATGTTTGGAAAGTGATTTAGTGTTTATGGATGCATGATTGGTATTGTTTTTGTTTTCATAATCAAAAGTTTGATCCTTTTTGTTCAAATTTCAGAAGGGTATCCATTTGAGCCTCCAAAGATGCAATTTTCAACCAAAGTTTGGTAAGCAGATTGACCTCTCACTGCTAAGTCTGTATCTTTAGTTTTCTGAGATTGATATAACTCTTTAATCTTGGTTTTGGGGTAAATGTTTTGGTTTTTCCTTGGGGGTGTTTGTTTTTTTATAATCTCTTATCTTTGGTCAGAAGATTTAATCTGTGGTAACGGTTCTCTTTAACTATATGAATTTTGCCATTTCAAACTTGCCGTATATTAATTAGTTAAGTCTATATCAACTCTCTGTTGAGTAGTAACGTTACCTAGGCAATGCATTTTGTGCTAATCAATGCTCTTCCTTTGTTGATTTATTATCTTAACCAAACCCCAAAAAGGCATCCGAACATAAGTAGCCAAAGCGGGGCAATATGCTTGGATGTCTTGAAAGACCAGTGGAGTCCAGCTCTTACTTTGAAGACAGCTCTTGTTTCAGTCCAGGCATTACTCTCTGCACCAGAGCCTAAAGACCCCCAAGATGCTGTTGTAGCTGAACAGGTATTTACCTTAATCATCATCATCGGCTAAGTCCTCTTTTAATTAGTTACACTTTAAAAGCAGTTCTGTGTTTCTCTGATGTTTACAGTACATGAAGAACTATGAAGTGTTTGTATCAACAGCTCGTTACTGGACCCAAACATTCGCCAAGAACTCTTCTCTTGAGGAAAAGGTGAGTTGTTGTATATTATGACCATTTGAAGTATGCAGTGTCTGGTTTGAGTACTAAAGAGGCTTGTGTTGGATTTGATTTCTTCGCAGGTGAGGAGACTCGTGGAGATGGGCTTTGGAGATGCTCAAGTTAGGAGTGCAATTGAATCAAGTGGTGGAGATGAGAATCTGGCGCTTGAAAAGCTCTGTTCTGGTTAGAATCCATCAAAGCAGGCGTTTGGTTTATAACTTTATGTGCTGCGTTTCTGTTCTCGTCTGATGATAAGAGATGAATGCTTTTTTAAAAGAATAAAAATATTTACTAAATGCAATGCTATATATCAATGTCTTAATTCGTATATGGTTGAATCTTGATAGAGTTGGTTGGTTTTATGCTGGTTTTGCGGATAGAACCGGTTATTTCTTCAATCCATATAAACAAAACCAAATAACCATACAAAAAAAAACTGAACCATATTCCAAGATAATCATAATTAAGAAAAAAAAAATTGCATATAGAATACGTAATTAAACTTCTTTTTAAATTATCCTTAAGAGAGAAAAAAATCTATTGGTATATTTTGCCAAATATTAAATTATGGATATACAAAATTAGGTTTTTACTCTGGTTAGTGATATCTATGATCCATAAAATAATAAAATGATTGAACCAAAACCAAACTAAAAACACCTGAAATTCAAATTTAAAAGGATTTTAGTGTTTTTGGTTAGTTAAAACTTAAGGCTGTGCTTTGGTAATGATTTTTGGCTTTAGGATTTTAACATTGTAAAACTTAAGTGACTTTAAACAAAAATCATGTTTTATAGATTTGAGAAAGAAAAAAATCCATTGTTTAGTGAACAAAAAGAAGGGAAAATGACTTCCAGTGTTTTTAAGAAGCTTTAAAGAATTTTTAGATCAATAAAGTCTAATGGGTAATAATGACTTTCAAAATTTTGAGATTCTTTTAAAGCCAAATCACTAATCACAACCTTGTGTTTAAGCAAAAAAAAAGCTTAAACCTAGTGTGAGAGAATTTGTAAAAGGGAGAAAGAGAGAGAAGTTTTTTGGTGAACAGAAAGAGAGAGAAGTTGAACCATTAAAGGCATTGCATTTAGTGAACACGAAAGCTAGACGTTTAGTTTGGTTTGAAACTCAACTACCTGTCGTAAAGTTTAATGTTGATCTTCTGCCTTCAGAATTAATTCTAAAAATCATTGTCTTTCACAAACTCACGTGTCTTCTTGCATAAGTTTTTTGTCGTCGTCGTGGTCTTTGGTTTGTTTACTTTATTTGTTCCTTGTTCCTTGTTCAGCTCTTTTGATAACACTTGAATTTGAATTAGTCTTTGTGGGAGACTTACAACTTCAACATGTTGTCCATCGTCAACAAAGTTATATGACTTTTTGCTTGTATAAATCACTTTGTTATAGTAAAGCATTCCTTGTTATAAATGATTATGTGTCGTTGCTATTTGTCAGTTAAATTCTCGAATATTAATAAATTAAAATATTGGTAATAACTGAAGTGCTGTATGCAGCAGTGAGGAAGGAATCTAGAGGGACTTTATCTATTTAGATTAGATTGTGATATTGTTTTAGTCCACGTGTCAATCATACAGACAAATGTCCTATACAGACAAATATAGTCTACAAAAATCTGAAGGACTAAATTGCATGATTGTACAACTGTACTAACATGATTGTACAACTGTACTAAATCAATGTTTTCATTTTGTTTTATGCGCAATGAATCAACGATGCTCTTTGTTACAAATTATTTGAGTTGAGATATTTGTGTAACTTTTTCAAGTGTTCGTAGGATATTTCTCTTTCTTATCTGTCAAATTAAGTTTATAACCAGTTACAAGCAAAACGACATGTGTGATAGAAAGTGAGTCCCAACTATACTTTGATACTAGTGGAATCATTTTACCAATTTCAGTTATATTTTGGTTCAAATAATTCATATGTGTCGAAACGGAACAACTGAGAGAGCGTAGAAATCCAAGTTGAAATTGGGAAGGAAGGCTGACTCGAGACTGGGTTCGTCACCCCGTTCGTTGGTGAAACTTAGAGTTTGGGTTTACGTGAAGTAGTAGAAGATATCAAGTTCGTTGTGCTACCGAAAAATGAAGCTGCAAAACATTAGGAATTTTAATAAAATGTTAATGATAAATTATATAGAAAAAATTTAATCTGAATGATGTAAAAAGAAAAAAGTTCGATCTGGAAAGCTATCTTAAAAATCATTAAAATAACATAAATAAAAATAGAAAGTTATAATTTACTGAATTGTTATCTCTCCATAGAAAGATGTGGTAAAATTTCAATATAAATGTTCGGGACAAACAAATTGGGTATTTGCTATTACGTGAAATTAAATTATGCTTAAATTTTCTTTTAACATAACTGAAAATAAAATATCTTTAGCGTGGTGAAATGTTCTCTTTGTCAGGAAAAATGCCACACCTTTACAAATATTTATTGGCGAAATACAACGTAGATATTTTAACTTTTTAATAAAAATATGATTTACAAAATATTTCTGTCGTTGACAAAACGGTATATAAGCATCCAAGATTAAATAATAATGAGCTGGAATCATAAATAGACTTTAGTTAAAGAAAAATACACAAAAAGTCAAATATTTTTAAACAAAAAAAGTAGAATAACTTTTGGGCTTCAACATTTTACGAAAGACAAAGGCTTTATTAAGTTGATCACTTTTTTATTTGCTTAGATCACTTTACTTCAGGCATGTATACCCAAAACTCTATGGCATTCTTACACAACTCTTTTTAGTTACAGAGAGATGATGTCACACATCTCAGATTGACGTGAAACTCCACCGTTAACTATTAACAGAAAACCACCGTGCTTCACTCTCTCCTACGTGCCAAAGACTCCTCTGCTTCAAAACACTGTCGTTTTCGGCAACATCCGATTGATTCCCACTGTGTAACGCTGTTTACCGTTCACGGCGATATCACAAAGCTAAAAAGAAGCTTCCGGCGATTTTAACAATATGGGCTGCGTTCTCTGCAAGAACTCCGCCGGAGCCAAAGAAGAACCTCCTCCGAGAAACCTCCACCGTGATACTAAGACCGATCATTTGCCTTCTTCTGTATCTGTACCGGAGGTAGAAAGAAAGAAAGATGCAGCTTCGAATCAGATTCTAACGGCAAGAACGTGGCACACCGGCGACTTCTCCGCCGGCTCTTCTCGCCGTCCGTTGAGAATGAGTCTCTCTGCGCCGGAAGGATGGCCACCGTGGCTTATTGCCGCTTGCGGCGAATCCATCAAAGACTTCACTCCTCGACTAGCCACCACATACGAGAAGCTCGACAAGGTAACACTTCGCATTAAATTAAAGTAAAAGTATAATCAAAACACTAAGACCATTATTATCTCCGAGTGTCTTAATCGGGGTTCTTAGCTTCAGATCAAAGACGATTTTTAGCTTTTCTTAATTAAAAAACTAAAAAAAAACTAAGAATCAGAGCGTTTCTTAGCTGTAAAAAAAAATGTCATAAGAGAGATAATGATGCCCTAATCATTAGCAGATATTAATTATAATTATTTATTTTTTTAATAGATTGGGCAAGGAACTTACAGCAATGTGTACAAAGCTAAGGATCTATTGAGTGGAAAGATTGTAGCATTGAAGAAAGTTAGGTTTGATAATTTGGAAGCAGAGAGTGTTAAGTTCATGGCTAGAGAGATTCTTATGCTACGACGCCTAGATCATCCTAACGTTATAAAGCTTCAAGGGTTAGTTGCTTCCAGAGTTTCTTCTAGTCTCTACCTTGTCTTTGAGTATATGGAACATGATCTCACTGGTCTTTCTGCTACTACTACTCATGGTGCCAAGTTTGATCTTTCTCAGGTTTGTTTTCTAATTATTACACTGATTAATTAATTACCAAGTTAAATATTCATTTACTATCAATCCGTATTGATAACGTTTTTTTTTTATAAAGGTGAAGTGCTTTATGAAGCAGCTACTATCTGGGCTAGAGCATTGTCATAGTAGAGGAGTATTACATCGAGACATCAAAGGCTCTAATTTGCTGATAGATAACAATGGAATACTGAAGATTGCTGATTTTGGGTTGGCTACGTTTTATGACCCAAAGCAAAAAAAGCAAACAATGACTAGTCGTGTTGTCACGCTCTGGTACCGTCCTCCTGAGCTTCTTCTTGGAGCTACCAACTATGGCACTGGTGTTGATCTTTGGAGTGCTGGTTGTATCATGGCAGAGTTACTTGCCGGCAAGCCTGTTATGCCAGGAAGAACAGAGGTAAAAACGAAACCTTAGAGCATGTCCATTGGGGGTTCTTAGGGAGCGGAACCCCTCCCTAAGAACCCCTCCCTTAGCTATCAGATACACATGTGTAGGGCTTCTTTTATTATAGAGGAGATATTAATGCTTCTTGGTGAGTTTGACTTTTTGGACCATATAAATGCATTTACAACTGAAAAATTAATAGGACTGCTGTTTACCGTTTTTTATTAACTAATTTTTTTGTTATTTTGTTAGGTTGAACAACTTCATAAGATATTTAAGTTATGTGGTTCTCCTTCAGATTTGTACTGGAAGAAGTACAAATTACCCAACGCTACCCTTTTTAAGCCGCAGCATCCGTACAAACGTTGTGTGTCTGAAGCATTCAGTGGCTTCGCTCCATCAACTGTGCATCTAGTGGAGACACTTCTCGCTATAGATCCTGATGATCGAGGGACTTCTACCTCGGCTTTAAATAGTGAAGTGAGTCATCTTTGAGTTTGGGAACAGAGGGGAAAAAGATTGTTAGTCTGTTATTAGATATGTTATGCACTTTCTAACCAAAAGTTTCTATAATTTGGTTTGTGTATACAGTTCTTTACGACTGAACCGTTAGCGTGTGACCCATCAAGCCTACCAAAATATCCACCTTCCAAAGAACTGAATATAAAGCTAAGGGACCAAGAGGCAAGAAGGTACTAATATTTACATCTTCTTCTATGCGATTTCTTGATGCTATTTGATTAGTAACTGATCTTGGCTGCATTCGTTTTGGCCTCTAGGCAAAAGAGTCTTGCAAGAAAAGCTAGTGGTGTTGAAGGAGCTAGAAGAATAAGGTTTCGTGGGGATCGCACTGGGCGAGCTATTCCAGCTCCTGAAGCTAATGCCGAGAGTCAAGCCAACTTAGATGTGAGAAAAATCATCTGTTCATCTCATTTTATACTCATGCACACACACACATATACACACATATGCATGTAAACCTTTCCCTCTGTGTTTTACAGAGATGCAAAGTGTTGCCACAAACACATGGAAAGAGCAAGAGCGAGAAGTTTCCACCTCCTCATCAGGATGGTGCAGTTGGGCACCAAGTAGAAGAAGATCATCATCAGTCAAAGAAAAACTCAGTATTTAGTGCAAAGCATGAGGCTTCTTTCGGGTCATCGAGATCATTAAAGGCTGGGGAAGGGACACCAATGAGAGAGATTTCAAACAAAGAAGGGTCTCGTGGGTCTTCTTCTTCTAGAAAGTACATATGGGGGCTTAAACCTCCTCCAGCGCTTGGGCTATCTATGGACTTGCTTTTCAGTAGCAGATCAGAAGTTTTTGGGGTCCGGAGATAGGATTAAATGAAACAGGAAAGGAAATGAGTTTAAAGTTTTATTAGTACGTCCAAAATAAGAGATTTGTTGAAGTTCATATTCTTTGCAGTAGATAATAATAAAAAGAGCAAGGGCTAGAGAGAGAGAGTGCACAAATGGAAATGTGGTTTCACTCTGATGTAAAAACACAGTTAAGGTAGTTTTAGAATCCTACTTTATAAATGTATAGTTGGTGAAATGTGTTTTGAGGCTTCAAAGATTGGAATGTTCAAAACACTTTTTCATATTTCTGATTTACTGCACCTATTGGTTTGATTGAATTTGTCTCTTTGCTGTGACAACAAAAGCAGAGAAAAGAAAAAAACAAAGATCCATTTGGTTTCCTCTGAGAACTAAACAAGAAGCCATTATTGTCAAATAACACAAAAACTCTTTATTGATTTCAAAATTTTGGAAACATTATTATTTGATTTCACATAAGACATTTTCTAACAGTTTTTTTCCCACCCGTATCAGGTTAACACACCAAATGGAAATCAAATTGAACTATTCGAGAAATAACTTTTGCTTCGAAATAATAGAATAGGAAACAAGAAGTGATCATTCATTATTTGGTGGGGCTGTGTCCTTTACCCATCATTCCACAAAAGAAAAGACAGGTGTTATGGGCTCTTTTACTAGCTTTAATCACCCCCAAAGGATTTATAGTTGTCAGCTCGGCAAAGAAAAAAAAAGAAAATTTGAAAACCGCAGGCAAGAGGATTAACAAGAATAACAATAGCAAAAGATCAAATAAAATCACGAGGAATGGTTGTTTTGTAGCAAAAGAGACATCATTTTCTCCTCTTTTTTTTTTTCTCTTATTTTCCTTCCCTTTAAAGATCAAAGAAGAAACTTGTTGTGGGTTGTTGGTTTCTGACGATGGATCATTTTCTATTATTTGGATCTGTAACAAGCTCTCTTTGCTGCTCGAACGATATCCTCTACCTGAGGAAGAGCCAATCTCTCTAGGTTAGCTGCATAAGGCATTGGAACATCAGCTCCTGCTATCCTTTCCACCGGAGCATCCAAGTACGAAAAGCTCTCCTCTACAACAGACGCACTGATCCACCAAAACAACACCAACATTAATCAATTGGTCAAATGCATATTAACCCAACCGAGAACTAGAACTGAGTCAAGGAAATGAAGTTTCACCAGATTTCTGCACACACTCCATGCTGAGGGAAACCTTCTTCAACTGTTACCAATCTACTTGTTTTTCTCACTGAAGCATTGATCGTTGCTCTGTCTAGCGGACGGATTGACCGTAGATTTATTACCTAACCATTTTTATTCAGACCAAAAAGTTTTAGAGCTTGCGAATTTTAAGTAGAATCACAAGATTAAAAAACTGGAAATCTTCATACCTCAGCACTTATTCCCTCTTCTGCGAGCTTCTCAGCTGCCTGGAATCATTTACATTTAAGTTAATTCAGAGACAGAACAAAAAGGAGTACCACATTCCCAGTTGGAAAAATATTCTCAGTTGTAGTTACTGAAAGGAGATGGTGAAAATAAGAAAATGTCACACCTTGAGGGCAAAACCGACCATCTTCGAGAAAGTTGTTATGGTTACATCCTTTCCTTCTCGTTCAATCTGTTATAGCCAATACATCATTAAAGCATCCAACTGCTAGACTGAAGAGAGAGAAACACACAAGTACCTTAGCTTTGCCTATGGGAAGACAGAAACTTGAATCAAGTGCTTCTTCTGAAATTGGAAATGATTCACCATATCTGCATGACGTGATCAAATTAAGTGGGTTTTGTTACTTGTGTGGCTTTAGGCTCTAATCACACGACAAGAATTTCGATTAGGCGTACTACTTACAGTAACTCGTTTTCAAGGAAGACAACAGGGTCAGGGTCTCTAATGGCAGCTTTAAGAAGACCACGAGCATCTTCAGCTGAATATGGAGCGAGAACTTTCAAACCAGGAACTGAGGCGTACCATGCTGCATAGCACTGCAAAATGAATAACAAAATACCTCCATTTAACATCCAGAGATACATATACAAGGCCACAAGCAGTCACAAAATGTATTTTTCATTTTGGTTAAACAATGAATGGACAGTGATAAAATCCTAAATACAATGTATTTATAATCATCATTATCTTTCTTTGTTGTGAAGGAAAAGGGTATGTTGTACAGAATTTGCGTAAGCGTTTACCTGAGAATGCTGAGCACCAACACCAGCAGCAGCACCATTGGGTCCTCTAAAGACAATGGGTACATTTATCTGTCCAGCAGACATGTAATTTGACTTTGCAGCAGAATTTATGATATGATCAATTGCCTGAAACAAATTCCAATAGAGATGTTAGGATACATATTAGGATATAAAAAGAATGTCTTTGCACAACAGTGCATAAAATCCCATAACGCAACAGTGCTGCTAAGCCAGGTCAAGGAAAGAGGCAAAAATGTAGTACTAGAAAAAATAGAACACAAACCAAACGCTAACCTGCATAGAAAAGTTGAACGTCATAAATTCTACAACAGGCTTTAAGCCGGCATAGGCCGCACCAACTCCAATTCCAGTAAATCCAGCCTAAGTCATGATAAAAAGATGACTGTTAGAATTCTTCCCAATCTAGAAATCGGACACACGGATTACGACAGCACTATATAAGAAATCCAAACCTCGGTAATAGGGGTATCATAAACTCTCTCAGGACCATATTTCTCCAAAAGGCCTTTAGTGATCTGAGAGTAAATGATTAACATCCAGGCAAAAGATAAGGGTCAGAACAAGAGAAGTAGAAACTAGAAATTTCTATTTCCACCACCAGGTCAAGTCAAAGTAATTCTAACCTTGTAGGCACCTTGATATTGTCCAACCTACAAAAAGAAGATAAAAGCTGAAATATCAATATCTGATGAGAAATGTCAGATTATATCATCAATCATGTCAACTGCAACTAACCTCTTCACCCATAACAAATACTTTAGGATCTGCAGACATCTCCTCATCAATTGCAGAATTTAGAGCGTCTCTGACTGTCATCTAAAAAGGAATTTTCATACAGAAATATAAGTTCCATTACACTTCCATATACAAGGAACTAACTATAGACAATAACCAAAAGATTAAAACAGCTCCGTTTTACCAATTAGCTCCTATATAAGCAGGCTCTCAAAATGTACATTCAATTCTAGTTTAAGCTAAAATATGTGGTTTGATTCTAAATAATAACGTTTTCAATAACAAGAAAGCCAAGACTCATTGTTCCATGACTTTTGCGCTTCTTGGATGCTTCGTCTACAACACAAGGCACATGAAGTAGCGACGTTACCTCTTTAGAACCAGCTGCATAGCTCCTTGCGGAAACCAAAGCGAATCGCGTCCTTCTGAGAGACTGTTCAAAAAATCCATTTCGAAAATCAGAATCTCAGATGAAAAAACTCAAATCGTATCGTCTCAATGAACAGATAAAAAACAAAAGGCTAAAGGAGTTAAAGCCTCTTTTACCGAAGCAGACAAGCCTCCTCCTCCATCGACGGCACTTCGCCTCAAGATTCCCCACATTTTTCTCTCTTACTGGAAATCAAAATCAGTAGTATTTTGAGATCTAACAAGAGAAAATGAACGGAGAGAAGAGAAATCGAAGGATCGATAACGCAGATGGAATTGATTACCTTAGCTTTGAACGATCTTCCGCGCCGGCAAAAAAGCGTATCGGAGACGGCGGATTCGAAAGAGAGACGACGACTCAAAGCTTGAGCGAAAGGGCACTGTTTTTTTTTTTCTTAGTTTTGCTGTAACAACAACAACAACAACAACAACACAGCTCTCCAGTAGATTTCAATTAGAAGAAGAGTAGGTCTTATTCATCAAATCACAGGAGCCGTACGATTAGTTACATCCGTCATTGATCAAATGGTTGACATTTTCACATTTATACTTTTTCTTTCTCAACTATTATTATTATTCCATTTGGTCATAATGACTTAAAACTTTTTATATTTTTTTTGTCGACAAACTTTTTATATATTAGAGAATACGAATATGGAGAGACAGTTAACTTTTAGTTTTCTTTTTTATATTTGAAATTAAAGTTGACTCTTTGGAATTGCAGATTTTTTTAGTTAGTTTAAACCTCCACAAGAAAAAACTGCAGTTATAACCAATTGGCAATTACTCGGTAGCTCGAGGAAAAACTATAACTTTTTTTTTTTTTTGTGTATATAAAACGTATATTCAAACATCGATTTGGTCTCGTTTATTTAAATATATAGACAATAACAAAGCATCTCCAGTCGTTGCAATTTTTTTTTTTTAAATGAAGTAAATTCAAAATAAGTTTACATTTTGCTTCTATGGTTCCATCATCTAAAAAAATACTTCAAGTATGTTTTATTATTTTATATTTATTATTAATTCTAATAATGTGTATTATTTTACAAATTTATAAATTTTATCCAAATAGAATTTTATGTTAACTAAATCTTCATTATATATTGCTAAAAATATACAATATTTTATATAAACTTATAATTATATTTTGAAAGTATTGATAATTTCATTAACGCATAAAACACAAATAGTAAATCCTTTAAATATAAAACAAAACTATATTAAATTTTAAGGACCATTTTATAAAGAAAAAAGGTTTAAAATAAGGTTATGAATAGTGTCCCTCAAAAAATTAACACTAGAATAGGATTATTCTTGGGTTGTCTTTGGTTCCGGTTAAAAAAAACTGACCTCTGATCACGAATTGCTAATTTGTTTACCACAAGAAACACACACACAAAAAAAAAACTTAAATCATAATCAATCTCTCTGATTCAAGCTTGAGCAGAATCGATAGTGTTAGTCTCTTTTTGCTTTCTTTCGGCTTGAAGGGATCTGCAAAGCGATTCAAGCTTATCTTTCTGATTCTTTGTCTTCTCCAACAGTTTCTTCAATCTTTCACGCTATTACAAATGTTCAACCAAAAGCATTGTTATCTTCTATTGGTTGGTTTCATAACCCACAAAATGATGAAAATTTGGTTTGTTTTACCTCTTCAACGAGTTCTATGAGAGTAAGATCCGATCTCTCTGTTTTGCTCTTCAGGAATGCGTTCTCTTTCCTCAGTTCTTTTATTGCTTTTGACATCTACATCAACAGAGATACATGATCATCTTTTTAATAAGATCACAGAAACTAGCATTTCAAAGATATGTTTTCTTTTACCTTATCGATTTCTTGTTTGAATGTTTCAAACACTTCGTTGCTCTTCACCAACGCATCCTACATTTATCAATCATGTTTCATTTATTACACAAATCTTGTGGAAGAAAAAAAGATGGATGAATACTCTGCAAAATAAGGAGAAGAGAGCAGACCTGGAACTGCTGGAACTTCTCTCCATCAGATGTTAGCTGCACCCGCAAGTTTTTCTCGGTAGCTAAAAGCTGAGAAACTTGATCTGCATAAACTTTCATCTGAGATTGTTCATGGGTGAGTTTCTCCTCGTGCTGTTTGATTTTTAATTCAGAAATCTGTAGCTCCAGTGTTTTCTGCTTCAACTGTTCATTTCAAAAAAAAAAAGAAAAAGAGAGATAAGTAAATGCATCACAGTTATGCTTCATGTATAGTTTGAAGAAAGAATATACATACTCTTTGCTCATGCTGTTGTTCTGAAAGCATATATTGATCAGCCAGGTGCTTCAACTTCGTCCTTAACCTGGAGATTAAGTAAACAAAACCCACTGATATCGACAAGGACCTCTAAAATATGTTTGCAGAATGTGACTGAGCGTATGCATAATGATTTTTTTACTTATTGTGTAACAAAACAAACGATATGTATGTATTACTCCACCACAATCGAATAAGTGGTAACTGTGTTCTTTCGGCTTACATCTCATTTTCTTTTAGTTGTGAGAGACTTTCATCCTTTTGCTCGTCCAACTTAATGCTCACATCCTAATAACCAAAGTTAATTTAGTAAGGTCAAGAGTATAAAACATACAAAGAAAAGGATGGTTTGATTTGTGTAAGTTTCTGACATGCAAAAAGTAATCAAACTACAGTACTAATCTGCTATCAGTCTATTTACATAGTATCCAACTACGTGAAACTAACATGTGCCAATTATTAGTGCGGACTTTCACATGTTAAGGAAGAAGAAAAAGGAGATTAAATCCCTGAGCAAATAACACAGAAGATTAAAGGAGACGCTAAGGAATAGAACAAGATCAAGAAAGAGATGCATCAGGATTTGCCTACTGAGGAAGAATAAACAAAGATATTAAACAGTCCTTACTACCAAATACCAATGGGCAAACTTTATAACAAGCAGCAAAGATCAAAACACAAGGAAGAAATCAAATGGTCATCTACCTTAATTGCTTCCTGGAACTTGGTCGATAAATCTGATCTTAAAGTCTGTCCCTCAGTGGACACCCGCTTGCATTCTTCCTGTAATACAAAGGAACAACACTCTATAAGGCAAACCAACTAGAGTAAAAAAAAAAGAAGAAGAAGAAGAAAAGAACAAACCATTAACATTTTGTTTTGACGTTGTAACTCTCTACAAAGTGACTCAAGCTTGTCACGGACAGTAATAGCTACATAAATAAAGGAGAAGAAACAATGACTTGATGCCTGGCTCTCTCAAAACAATGGTAAGTGACACGAAAACTGGGTTTCCTAATTTACCAGAATCTCTTTCAGAAAGGACTTGCTGATACTTGAGCATGAATTCAAGAAACTCCTTTTCTGATTTGAACATGTTCTTCGAACTCTTACGCTCCTGCTTTCAATGAAACCTCATCAAACACAGCATAAATGATAATGCCCTGCTTATGAAAAATACTAACTTGTTTTCTGGGTTTGAGCGAATCCACACTCTGAGTAGAGTCCGTTGCCTTGTCCTTGCACAAGTTTGGATTTTGAGTAGACCCTTCTGATACTAACACACAAAAAAACAAAGAACCAACGTTAGGTTACAAAGACGAAAAAGCCCATTAAGAATCTTTTCTCACATGTTTGAGGAGGAGGAGATGATTCTTTCTGCTCTAAGCTCAGCTTGCTCGAGCCGTTGATTAGGTCATCAACCTCGTCGTCATTACCATCCGTTTCTTCACACAGCGGAACGGGGAAAGTCCTGAGCTTCTCTGCTTTCTCGATCGGGACATCATCACGGTTTTGTTCGTCGGTCATCGGAGGTGGGTCAGGAGCTCCGTCGACGAATCCATCGGGTAAGGAGTCAACTTCAGGGAGCAAATTCGAGTGAGGTGACTCCATTTTGACTCTGGATCTGGAACCCAACTACGAATCAGCGAGCGAGATTGAGAAACCCCCAATTTTACAAATGTGAAGGAGTATTAGGTAACAAGAAAACGGAGCATAAGTTTTAATCAAAATCTAAAAAGAGAAACTTCATATGATAATACTAAAATAGTTTTATCACGAAATTTGTGTCCAAATCAGCAAAATGTTCCAATAAACAAATAAATAGGCCTAAAATTAACTAGTTTAGAGTTTAGATGCGAAGGATGAGGTTTTGGGACGGAGTTTAAATTAACTAGTTTAGAATTTAGATTTTAAATAATAATTAATGTTTAAACTAAAATTAAAATTAAATTTTAAAAGTAGTTTTAAAAAGAATTTTTAGATTTCAAAATAAATTTTTTAAAAAATCAAAAAAAAAATGAATTAAGAAATCAAAGTATCCAAAATAATAATAATAAAAAATATTTTTTCAAATATTTATATATTTACAAAGGTAGAATGATCATTTACTTATACAAAGAAACCTCTTTTGGTTATTTTTGTATGTTTTTTTGGTGAAAATAACATTTTAGTGTTTTTTTAGAGAATCGTCTAACTAGAAATCTATTTTTCTAAAGTGCGTATTTATTCTTAAAACTTCATTTAAAAATATATTGTATATAAATATATGTTAGTTTTTATAAGTTTGAACATTTTATCCAAACTTGAAAACTCGAATGATAAAATATCCAAAAATACAAATTTGGTTTGTCTTAATTAGGCTAAAGTACCCATTACAGTTTTTTTTTTTTGAATTTGTGGGTTTCGATTCGGATACGGTTACTACATAGAACCCAATCAAAAACCTAAAATATCCAAAATTTCTTATATATAATAAACATGTTTAGGTATTTCAATATATTTTGACATTACAAATATTTTTATGTTATGGTTTGTATTTTTATAGTTTCCGGTTGTGGATAAAATTTATATTTTTAATATTATTTTATAATTTTAATAAAATATATACAAGAACATATTTTTAGATGTGCCTTAAAGCAGTATAAAACATTAGATCGGCATTGATCTCTTCAGTAATAAAACCTCGCATAACTTACATCACTCTATCTTCAGTCGGTATATACGCAACATGCTCATAATTTTTTTTTATAACTTCATCACCATGATGTTCATACTCTCTTAAACAAAGTATGATTGTCTTAAGTTCCAATAAAGAAGTAAATATTAGAGACTATGTCCCCACATCGATAATTGAAAGAGATTCTAAGTAAAATATAAAACAAATAGATCAACCTACTTATTATAATTGGTTTTAGGTTAGCCTAACAGTAAACACAAAAAAAAAAAACTTGAGGATAGAAGAAGAAAAGACTGATCACTTGTGTAGTTCTCCATATACTTGCCGGAGAGCGAGCCAACAGTGACTGGAGAAAGAATTTTTACAGAGAGAGAAAGTTGGACAGGGTTGAAAGTGAAAACCTTGATCGAAGGATTTAAACTAGCTTGTATGTGATTTTCTATTTAGTGATGGACAAAGATTAAGGAAAGTTACATTGCAATTTTGTCGTTAATTTTATATATAGGGATGGACATAAACAATTTTAAATTCTAAATAATTTTATTGATAAACTTAGACAAAGATATTAAAAATAGACAACATCTTCTTGCACAGTTTCAGTTGTTTATATTTCTTTTGCTTGTAAATGATTTTGTTGTTGAACAATAGTTTTCATTTTCTAACTCAAAAGCAAATTATACAGTTACAAATAGTCACCAATTTTGTTTATTGCACAAGTTCAACTACTTACATCTTTTTCACCCGAAATTAAGAAAACAGTAAAATTCATCAAACACTAATTTATCCTCAGAGAGAGCAAAGATGAACAAGAGGTTGTACAAATTCTGAAACAAGAGTATCTTAAAACAAAACAAATGTCTAATTAAAAGCTTATAATTAGTAGTTTCAATGGTTGGGTGCTTTTTGATCATTCATCGCCCCGTACGTTACACCACACACCGTAATTCGTCCTTCAACAAAGATGGCATACATATCTTGTATGTTCGATCACTGGCTCGATTTTTCTTGCACCACACGAGTCTGAGTGTTGTTGCCCATACATCCTCTACCAGCATAGCACGGTGCGGTTACATTTGCTAAATATTTCCTTGGCAATGTCATTCCGAATCTCTTTCCTTTTCTTTCTTTTTTTTCCTTTTTGACGATGCTTTCATTTTGTTGTGTAGTAGTAGTCTGGTCATTAGAATACAAATATCATATGAATGATGAAGATATATATCAATACTAGAGAGCCTGGTATATCATATGAATGATGAAGATATATACGAATGTGGTTCACTTTAAATAGATTGGTAAGTTACTTAAATTGTTGTAAAGAGATATATGTACCTCTTTTGGCTCTACGATGACACTTTCGATTTCCATCGACTTTCTCTTGTCTTCACCATCTTTTTCTGCCAAACGAATAGATAGTTACAATAAATTCAATTTAATTTGAATGTTATTATGGATCTCAAATCATTAAGCAAACTAAATATTTGACGAAATCTACGTAATATCTATATTTTTGACAACAAATTAGCATTCTCTACAGAAATAAAAAACATATATAGCAATCATATGCACATGTGTAACATGCATGCATCATCATTCCTCCATATATGTAGAAAGTAAATTATTTGTCTTCTTTTACATTTTTTATATGGTATGTATACTTGTATATATGTAATTATGTAAATATAGTAAGCGAATGTATAACTTACCTTTATCATCATCATCGTCGTCATCATCAGAAGTAACATTAACGCAATAAACCCTAAAACTTGGAGATCCATGACATATCATCCTCTCATCAAAATTGCTCATCCTCCCTTCATCATGATCATCATGATCAAGACCATCATCTTCTTGATTCTTAAAAATGATGTCCTCATCACGATCATCATCATTTCCCTCTTTCTTAATAGAGATGACATCATCAGTTTTCTCATCTTGTTTCTTCACAACCTCTTCCCCCTCTTTCACACCATTTATAGAAGAAGTTTTCTCATAAATAACTTCTTTCTTCTCTTCCACGTGATGATCAGGCGCGGGAGCCACCTTAGCCGACAACTTCAAGTTGTCGTCGTTCTCCTCCGCCTCTTCTCCGTCCTCAGAGGAACCGTGCCTTAAAAGCTCCTTCTTCGACTGTGTCTGGCTTCCTTTCAAGACGCTTGCATGGCTCCGTTTCTTCATCTCCTCTAATCTCCTCCTGAGAAGCGGACGTATCCCCTCCGGAAGTGGCACAACACCGCCCTCATTGGCTCTCACCCCGGCCGCACCTCCTAACCTTGAGCCACCACAACCCATATCAACAAAACTAACAAATAGATGGGGTAATTTCCGCCACCAAAAAAGACCATTCAGCGGTGGTTGGGTGGCGGGAGCAGATTCTTGGATAAAGGCAAAGAAGAGGAGAGAAGAGAGCCAATTGATTGGATTGTGATGAATGGAAAATCATATTTAGGAATCAGAGAAGATTATTAAAGGGCTGAGATTGTGTGATGGTTTGATTGGTTAGTTACAATGTATTTGCTAAATCTGGTAAATAGTGATTTATTTAGGCATATGCATGAGTTGGTTCTTAACTTCTTATCTACGCAACATATTCATTCTTGTTGTCATTCTTGACTTACAGTTAGCCTCATGTAAATTTACAGATAACTTCAACTTATCTTGATTTTGTATTTTAGAGAATCTTCTTAATTAATTCTTTGTATTTACGTATGAATCTCTTATATACAATATATAACACTTTATAAAATAAAGATTTTTTTTTTTTTTTTTGGTTAACCATCCGGCAAGAGTTCTATCGATGCAATACAATAATTTGAGGATGACACCAACATGCAACACTGAGGCGAGCTAGCTTGGTAATTTGAGTAGTAGCTGAGTTCAAGGTAACTTCTTTAACGCAAGTCAAAATATCAAGGTTTGGTGGTCGAGGATTACACCAACATGCATTGATGCACACACTGTTGCCTAGCTTCGAGACAGGTTTTAAAAACAGAAAATATGGATCAATCAGATAACATTATTCTACAAAACAAAAGTAATTGGCTACAATCAAACTCTATAAGCAAATCATTTGTACAAATATCACTAAATAGGGTTCATTGACTCATTTATTCTTCTCCTAATATGTAAACTATATAAACCTTACCTTTTAACTTAATTTTATTTTATAAAAGTAACGTTTCTATAGTTTACATTTTGGGGGTATTGGTATTTAAGGACATGATTATTGCGAGGTTTTTAGAGTGATTTAACGTAATATAAAAATCGTCTCTTAACTTTAACTAATAAAAAGTTAAGAAACGGTTTTATATTACGTTAAGAACTCTCTCCTAAAGAACCATGTAATACAAAAAACGTTACAGTATTAGGGCATCTTTATTCCAAAAACCCTCTAAGGATTTTTTTTTTTTTTTTTTTTTTTACCTTTTTCTGTTTTTCTAAAAAAAAAAAAAAATTAAACCAATCGTGAATCGACGTATGTCAGTGGGAACGTGAACAGTGCAAAAAACAATTCTTATTTAAGAATTTTTAGAACCGTATCTTGCACTGTTCATAGGTCCTATAGGTTAGTGGGACCCATGAACATGAACAGTGGTGCAAGAGATCTCTTAAAGACCAGAATAAGGTACTCTTGGGATGGTGGGGCGTATTTAATTTGCCACTTAACGAAGCATCAATAACTAAGAATTGGGCCTTTAACGGGCCCTTTGACCCAATAAGCAAGCAAGCGGCGCCTTGTTTTAATCTGGCTTTGGGGGTACTTAGGGTTTCAGTCGCTAAGAAATTCGATTCCTCTTCTCCTCCCTCTTCGTCGTCGAGCAGAGTCAGCTACCTACCGCCATGGATCCTAACCTCGCTAATAACCCCCAATTGATGAAATTCCTCAGCGTAAGTCTCCTAATATATTCTTGTTCAATAAAATCTAAATAGTTAAATCATATTCTCTGCTTAAAGTAGTTTAGGACCATGAAACTGTAAGTAATAGCTGTGTCTTCATGTTCTACCTGGATCGATTAGTTTTGATCTTACAAGAATTGTATATGATGTTGTGTGTTTTATGTGGTGGGAACAGCAAGAAAAAGAAAGGGCAATGGCGAACGAAGTGGTGGCGAAGATAACAAGCTCGTGCTGGGACAAATGTGTGGACAAACCAGGAAGCAAGTTCAGCTCAAGCGAGTCTTCTTGTCTCAGTAACTGTGCTCTACGCTACATGGACATGACTATGCTCATCATGAAACGCTTTCAGCAGCAGTGATTTTATTTTCATCATGTTTACTTTCTCTTCCCTTTATTTATTGTGAAAACCTTTTTTTTTCCTCATGGCAACTGGTGTTGAACCCCCCCTGCAATAATATTATCTCGGATGAATTGTTGTAGGATTCTTTTATGGTAATGTGATTGAGAATTGTTATTTGATGGATTAACTATGGTGAAATGGGGCACATCTTCATGAATGATGATATTATCCAAAGTTGTGCCTCATTTCACCGTAATCTCAATGTGTCAGCAGCAAAGTTGAAACCAGCTCTAAACAACCTATTCTATTTGCTTCTTTTATTGATATGATACCTAATTATTAGTCAGTAGTTTTCCCACCTTGAAGGGGAATGAGAATGTGATTTCCTCTTGTTAATGAAATTACATTCTCATTCCCTTACTGATTAATAATTAGGACTGACTATAATGTCGAAGCAGATGATGCAAGCCTTCTTACTCTCTGTTGGAGAAAATCAGAGCAAATATCGTCTCTGTTGAATGACTACTTTTCAATTGCAAAGTGGATGCATCAAAAGATTAATTAAGATATACTCTACTTTTATGTTGTCAAGTCCTGAGTTAAACACAAGGATTGCAAAAAGTAGCTAGGTATTATATGAAGTGAGTAAACCAAAAAAAATGAAGGAGGGCTAGGTATTATATCACTAAAAGAAGCAAATAAAATAAACTGTTTAGAGCTGGTATGTCGAATCCCATCTTCTCCAAATTCACTATGAGTTCGCTGAATACAGAGCACTCAAACTAAAAGAATGTTTCTCATGGACGGCATCGAACAAAGCATTTGAATGTGGAGAAAACTCTTAAGAATATAAAGAACAAGTCCTTCCATAGGAATAGTAGTTAAAGATATAATGATTGAGAAATAAGCTGGGTAGATTTATTGGAGCAAAAAGATTTTTATATATTCTGGAATCCCTTCGGGAGCCACACTGGGTTCGGTTATAGGGAGACAAAAGAGGAACCATCAGTAACAAGGGCTCATATAGCTCATATAGCTCGGAACATGATAGAGACACCAAGTCAAATGTGGAAGAAATCAAAATATAAATATAAAGAAAGATTCATCATATGGTTAATGACTACAGATACAAAACAAAAGTTGGAATAGTATGCTGCAGTTTGGTTTTCATGAAAATTGACGTCAAAGTACTTCTTAATTATTTCTTAATGTGGCGGTGCAAAACCGTCTATCATGTATGTATCTTCTGTAACCATCTAGAGAACACTTGAGATCACCTTTTTTACAATTATGAAACACATGTTTGGAGTAGCTTTGGATGCACATTTTACTTGGAGACTAGTACACAACGAATTCGGGGGAAAGCTTAGATATGCATCCGTTTCAAAGTCGGACTAGACACGGCTCAGTTAAAAGAATCTTGTGTAATACTATCTCCAAGCAGTAAGGCAGTATACAACATCTTGAGGGAACACAATGTGTGCAAACATGGAAAGCTACCAACTAGTCAAACTGATTGACAAGATGATTAAAAACAAAAGCAATAGCAATCAGAGAAACAAGAGATTACAACTAATATACTTGTGTTTGGCACAAGACCCATTTATTTAAGTCCAACCTTCATTTAATAACTGAAATTCATTCAGATAACTTGTAGAAAAATTAAACAAGCAGTAGCAACAATAGTTGAAGAATCTTACCCCACTCATTTTTTCTTCATCTTTATTTTAAATCAAACTGAATTTATTGCAAATTAAATCCAAAACCTTTTTCTTTTCTTTTTCAGAGACAACTTTTCACTTCCTTATTTGGTGTATCCGCCGCCGTTATTACCGTAATCCTTGACGTGGGAACCATTACCTGAGCCAGGTTTCCTGTAGAGTTTAAGATGAATGCCTGGATCGTGATGAGACGCCATCGAGTTGTAAACAATAGAGTTGTTTATCATTTGAACGTTACTGTTCATAAATGCTTTCATCGGAAGATTCATATTATTGCCATTATTGTTATGGTTCTTCGTAGTTTCCTTCTTCCCTTCTCCTTCATCACTGCTGCTGCTGCTGCTTTGAAGTCTCCGTCCTTTCTCTCCGGCACCGTTAAAACCCCTAGAGGAATGTGTTCCTTCTCCTCTGGTTTTGTTGCTTGAAGAAGGAGATTGTATGATCTCCATTACAGCACCTTTGTTTTCACCTGCAATGGTGATGACTCGAGTGCCCCAAAAAGATGGCTGATGATGAGTTTTCTTAGTGTTGTTGTTCCCTTGATGATTATGGTGATTTGGTTCATGGAGTTGGTTTGTTTTCTCGGCTGTGAGAATGTTTTTCTGAGTGGTTTCACGTTCGGAATGCAACTGAGAAGGTGGGAGAGAGTAAGGAGAGAGTACTCTCGGTGATGGTATTTTCTTGAAACTCTCTGATTCATATTTTGTAGTCGAATGAGCTGGACTCGTGGGTGAAGTTGGTTTTCGCGGTGGTAAGGCTTCCTGAACCTCCTTGGGAGATGGTGGCGGTGTGTATGACGACCGAGGCGGTGTCAACAACGGAGACTTAGCCTTTATTGGGGTAGGTGGGGAAGTGTGGTGGCTTGACGGTGAATGATATGGAGACTGCTCTTTGGGAGGTGGAGGTGATGGTGTCAACAACGGGGACTTAGCTTTTGTTGGGGTAAGTTGGGACATGTGGCGGCTGGACGGTGAATGATATGGAGAGCGCTCTTGGGGAGGTGGAGGTGATGGTGATGGTGAAGAAAACTTAGCTTTTGTTGGGGTAGGTGGGGACGTGTGGCGGCTTGACGGTGAATGATATGGGGACTGCTCTTGAGGAGGTGGAGGTGGAGGAGTTTGCTGACGTGGAGGGGAAGAAGGCTGACGTGGAGGTGAGGGAGGTGATGGTTGATTCGTAGGCAGGCTTGTAGGGGTTTGTCGAGGTGGAGGAGTTGGGTCGCTAGAGCCTTGTGATGTAGGCCTAGCAATGCTAGAGAGACGGAACCATGGACGAACGTTAGACATTATATTTTTTATTTATTTCAAATGTAAGATGTTGTTTAGTGTGAAAACACAATGGAACGATTACATCTAACCATAACGCATATATAAAGGGAAGCACGTACGAGAACACATGAAAGAAAGGAAAAAAATTGGAGAAGAAAGGTATCTGATCCATGCAAACATTTCCAGCTTGCAGACACCACTTTTTAATGACTGGTATCAATCGCTAAGTGTAATTATCAAGCTTTTTCGATATATTATTTTTCAGCGTTAAAAGAATAGTTTATATTCTTTATTCGTTGCCAGTCATGTCGCAGACAACAAAAGACACTACCAAGTCGGCAGGAAAAAAAACTTTACCATAGTACGTACCACGAACTACTTGCAGAAAATATAAATATGTGAATCTTGGCGTCCATATGTATTTTTGAAATTTGCTCGACCAACAAAACTATGGCAAATGGATTATCACTTTTGTTGTATCCACGATTTTACATGATCGAAAAATTACCCGTTAATTAACACTGAGCAGAGTAGTCTTTCTCCACTGGTTTTGAGAGACATATTATTCTCATACTTCTGTATACTTTTAATATGAACGGTTGATATTATAGCCTTGTTCGTTGCAGGTCGCAGTGACTTGAACTACGATCAAAATATTGTTCGTTTGGTTGTCGTAAATTCTGCAAATTGTATACCACAATAAAGCGAACAACATTAATTTTTTGTGATCACCTTATGACTGACGACTTTAAAAAGAACAACAACTTGCAATTTACAATATGTGGTCTAATCACGCAATCAATCATGCGACAGCAAAATGAACAATAGCATGTGATTGATCGTAAGTCGCAGATCACAATCACAGTTTACAGCGATATGCAAACGAACATGACATATCAATTAGGTTGATTTTTGGGCAAATAGCTTATTATGAAAGGATTAATATATATGGTTGAAAAGGAAACTTTAGAAACTAAGAGCACGATTAACCGAAGGTTCTTGAGGTGGGGTTCTTAGTGGAAGTTAAAAAACTGTTTCTTAATTTTAACTAAAAAAGCTAAGAACCGGTTCTTAAATAAGGATTTTAAAAACCGGTTCTTATTTTTTTTAGTTAAAAATTAAAAAAACAGTTTCTTAACTTCCGCTAAAAACCTCACTTTAAGAACCTTCGGTTAATCGTGCTCTAACATCGAGTAGTGATGAGAATAGTATCTCTCTGACAAGCATCTTCTTCAGCTTTTCTTTTCATATTTATTAAGTTTAAACGTACAATGTATTGGTCACTATGAGACTGAACCACTAATTATATGCTTTTAAGAAAAACATACATTTATATATGAAAAATACACTTTTTATATGGTTCAAAGTGTATTACATATATATATAATACATGTGCGTACTGGGCATCAGAAAGTACAGAACTTCAAGAGCCTATCTCAAACATTGCATCAAAAGTTCTAAGAGACGCATGTTTATTTTTATTGTCAAACGATGAAAATAAATGGAAAGAAGAGATGTTACTAAGCAAAATGTTACCAAAAATAGTCTAGTTGTACATTATGTTTTTTTTTTGTAAACAATTGTTGTACATTATGTTCAATATGCTATTTAGTAAATCATCAACAGTTGACAAAAAGATAGTAGAATCATCAACAGTTGATAAAAAGAAAATATTATCAGCAAAATTATGGATATAAATTTTATTTTCTAAATTTATAAAAAAACTTGGGAGATATTAAAAGAATGGAATTTGAAGGAGATAAGCTAAATATCAACTGCATCATTAACAGAAGTTGGAGCTTCAGTACTTCTATATAGGTGCTATTAATCAAGTGGTGGTATTTTGATGGTAATTCTTTGGAATTCTGTTTAAATCTGTTGGTTTTTTTTGTAACACAAACTTTGATTAAAACTTAAAGATCCAGACAATAAGTAGAGTTCTTCGTAGAAAAACATAAGACCATAAAACATAAAAGCTAGAGAAACCTTTAAGATAGGAAGACATCGAATTCAAAGCAAAACTTGAATGCGTCAAAAAATTCACAGCGACGCCGGAAAGTTGAAACTTAGTCACATTAAGTCGTGACGTTGATATCCAATCCGTGCTTCGGATTTCTATCGAGACGAAATATGTTTCATGTTTTGATCCCGTATAAATCGCTACACAAGATAGCAAAACGGTTATAGATATGAATTGACTTCCTTGCTTTTGAGCAGAAAGGAAAACACGGAGAAAGCATATGATAGATTGTGGAGATGAAGCTGATGGTGATGACGTTTATGCATTCTGTAGGTTCACCCGTAGAGGAGAGAAAGATTTACTCTTCAAATAAGAGATGTATATCATTGAAAACATAATCTGTTGGTTTTGAATTTAATTTTTGATGTGAACTAAATTATCCTTACTCGATCAGTCTGAACTTGAGATTCAGTCCATATGATTAATATGATGGGTTGTAAGATTTGTAAGAGACAATCGATCTACCTCTTAAATTAATTGGAAAGTATCCAAACTCAAATTAGGTTAGAGTTATATGTTTTGGGATAGTCCATTAAATAAGTTCAACACTTGCCTAGACTGACTGAATAGGGTTTATTAAAAAAACATATACGTCCCTATTTAAAGCTGGGGACTGAACATAATGGGCCGGTTGCAAAAAAGCCCAAATAAACATTGTCGATAACACGCACGCCCGCATCATAAAGGTGTGTCAAGTAACGAAAGCTTTCTCCGTCGAGCAGCGTCGTCTGTCATCATCTAGGGTTTTTGTTTCTACGATTCTTCAAAGGTAAGTTTCCGAGAGAGAGGACGAACATGTAGGATACTTTATCGATTGTAAAGTTCTGATCTTTGTCGATTATTGCATCATTAGCAGCAAATCGATATCTTGTGCAAAGTATGAGGCCGGTGTTCGTGGGGAACTTCGAGTATGAGACTCGCCAATCGGAGCTCGAGCGGTTGTTCAGCAAGTACGGCAGAGTCGAGCGAGTTGACATGAAGTCTGGTATACTCTTTTTTCTGGTTTTCATTTAGAGGATAAGTTGTTATCTATTTGATTTAGGATTCGCCAGTGATTTAGTGTTAAGAGAAGGAACCATTAGGGTTCTTGGTTTGTGCAATTGAATTAGTGAGTAAAGGAACTGTTAGTATTAAACTAGAGAATTCGTATTTTAAGTTGTTTGTTTGGTGGCAGGAGGTAGGAGCAAATTATATTCATGCCTGCCTACCTTTTTATCATCGCTCAGTCTAGAGATTTACTCCAAACCTTCATCATCCATTGCCCTTGTTTCTCTTCATGCCTTCCTTATCTGAACACTCGAACTCTCAGAATGGTGAAAAGCAATGCGTTTGCACTCTCATTCAGAATTTAGAAAAACTTGGATTTTGATTGACTACAACTACACATGTTTGTTTTCTACTACATCGCCTCTTCTGCATCTTATGCAAGGTCTTGTATATTTATTTAGTTTCCATTTTCTTTAGGTTCTAGACTATAAAAGGTGTCTTTGAGCTGCTGAAACAGATTTTCTGATATATTTCTCTGCGTTTTCTTACCTTGTGTGTGTTTTCTTTTTTTTACTTCTTGCAGGTTATGCTTTTGTGTATTTTGAGGATGAGCGTGATGCTGAAGATGCAATCCGTGGGATTGACAATATCCCTTTTGGATATGAGAAACGCAAGCTCTCTGTCGAATGGGCTAAGGTATCTCTCTCTCTTTCTTCTTTTTCTAGTGAGTCATATGCTCTGTTTTTTTTTCAAGAGAGCTCTAAGTTTTCTTCCGGCTTTCAGGGTGAACGTGGGAAGCCTCGTGATGGAAGGGGAGCCTCGAATCAGAGGCCTACAAAGACACTCTTTGTCATCAACTTTGACCCTATCCGCACAAAAGAGCGTGACATTGAGAGGCATTTGGAGCCGTATGGTAAAGTTGTTAATGTCCGTATCAGGCGCAATTTTGCATTCGTTCAATTTGCTACCCAGGAAGATGCAACCAAGGCTCTTGAATCTACACAAAACAGGTAACACAACTCTATTACCTTTCTTTTTTTTTTTTAATCTAACAGATAGTGATGATAAGCCCTCCTTTGGCAGCAAATTAATGGACCGGGTCGTTTCTATTGAGTATGCTTTGAGGGATGATGATGAAAGAGAAGATAGATATGCTCCTAGTCCGAGAAGAAGATCTCCTAGTCCAGTGTACCGGAGGCGTCCTAGTCCTGATTATGGCTGTCCTCCTCGCAGTCCTGAATATGACAGGTACAAGGGTCCAGCTCCTTATGAAAGACGCAGGAGCCCAGATTATGGGCGTCGCAGTCCAGAATATGGTAGAGCTAGAAGCCCAGGTTATGACAGATACAGGAGGTAACAACATATTATTGGTAACTGTTTCGATCATCGATTAAGTTTCATTGGTTCTCTGGTTGTCTGAATTTTTATGTGTGTTTTTTAAACAGCCGGTCTCCTGTTCAGAGAGGCAGAGGTTGAAGATGTGGTTCCTCTATGGGTTTCCGAGTGGTTGGGGGTTCTCTATGTTAGTCTGATACTAGAACGAGTTTTTAAACACTTGCTACTTGAATGGTACTTACTTTGCTGCTATATGTGCTTGTAGTTTTAGTAGCTTATAATGACATGAATAACTTTTTGAAATGATTTCAAGGTTTGGATTCTCTCTATAAATCATTTTTTCTTTGATGGCCAAACGAGATTTTTGTATAATGATAAGTATATGAAAAAGAAAGATAATACACAAGAAAAGGTGATTCATCATCAAGGCAGAGAAGAGTGGTTGTGATTGCAGAGTTCTTGACTGATTGCTTTCTCCAGCCAAGTCTCTGCATCTTCCATCATTTCAGGGCTTAACCGAACCATGAGAACGCAGAACTCGGTTTGGTTAAGAGCTCCATCACCATCGATGTCTCCTTCTGTAATCATTCCTTGTGCATCTTCCTTGCTCATTCCTTCGATCCCAAGTACCCCTGAGTTTCTCCTTAGACTCTCAGCTGTGATCACGTCTCTCTCTGGGTCAGCAAGCAAACTGAAACCTTTGCATAACTCTTCTACAAACTCTTCAACGTTCATTTTCTCCGCCATGATCGGTAACATATCTTCGTATTTGGTCTCCATCTCCATTGCATTAGTAGTTGTTGTTTCTAGTACACAAGGTTTCTTGCTTTGTGGCTCCATTAGAGGAGGAAGGTGATGAAAGAGAGAAGAGACTATGTGAACTGTTTTGATTGATTAGTCCCAATGGGATTATTAGATATATAAGTGAGTGGCGTATCTCTACCGATATGGTTGTCACGTTCGAACCTCTAATCGTGTGGTCTAGAAACTCTTTTCTTGAAACCATCCCTGTTTTGATTCTGAGAGTTGAAGCAATGAACGGATGTGATGCATCTCACGATGATTCGTTTCAGTGTGTACGGAATCACCTGATTATTAAGTAGTTTCCTAGCAACTTCGACTGTGCCGTGAATACGACGTATTCCCACTCTTATCATGATGTATATATTATTATTATTATCAAATGAGAAGAGAAGTGGGTAGTTTCGCAGAAGTTTCGTTTCCTTGATTTCTTCTATCGGATCTTTCCATCTTTTTTGTTTTCTGGTACTGTTATGTTTATGAATTGGATTCTCTTACAATATAACGACAAATAATAATTTTGTCTCTTTCTCCGACCAAGTCCTAACTGATTTGACGTAACGGTAATTTCTTGTCTGAATTTGAGATGTTACTATATATTATTCGTTCATACACTAGGAGTTAAGGTAAAAAGATCTAGTTCAAGTAATCTTTGTTAATAGTACGAATGGCTAACTCCTTTCACTGAAGGTATAATATTAAAACGTTGAAAGAAGCATAGAGGGATACAAGGTGGATACATATGGCGAAGTATATGCTTTGTTTTAATTTGGTACAAGCAACTCATAGTTCAGAGAACATGCTTACTAAATTACTACCATGTAGTACATACTCCCATTTGATATTTTACACGTTCCTCTAGCATGTTTACTATCAAGGCCGTCTCGTATTATTTTTGGGTCATGTTTAAAAAATATTAATGATATATTTAATAATATAATAAAATAGTTTTAAAAGTTCATATATATTTGACATTTCTTTTAAAAATATAAACTCTAAATTCAATAGTATGTCTAAAAATTTAAAATTTTATATCATAACTTATATATTTATGTTTAAATTATTTTAAAATAAAATTATATATTTTGACTTGAACCCTGTTCGACTGTTCCACTTACACGTATTGTTAGGGCTCTGCTATCATGTATAGAGTTACAGAGCGAACATACTCCCATTTGATATGTTAATTTCCTCTAACCTTCCCAGAAGTCACCCTTTTCAATTTGGGGACATGCCCTTTAACTACTTTTCGAATTCTTTAGCCTGAAAGAAAACAACTTTCTATTGAATGTTTTTTTTTAATTCGTATAGTTGACTCGATCAACTTGAGTTATAATATTTATTGGTGTAAAGCGAGCATGCGCAGATAAGTCTAAGATTTGTTATACACCAAGAGAATATCGCGTTTGGTTTATATCCTTTAAAATATGTGAGAATTTCCCAAATAAGTCTTTGTGTCTATATGCTAGTTATTAATAATTCGAAGACGTAAAGAGCTTTAACTGGGAACTACTGTCACATGAAAATTCGTGTTTAGTTGGGTTGGGTGGGCACAATGAACGTATTAAGTGGCGTCACGTTCCGCAGTTCCTGTCATAACGAAACTAAAAAAGAATATGGAAGGAGATCAAATTTAACTTCCCAACCATCTAATTTCTAGTGATATCATCATGTAATTAGTAGTATATAAACACATATCTCATAATATATAATTCGTTACACTATTAGAAAAATAGAACGTTAATAATTCAAAAAAAAAAAAAATAGAACGTTAATAAACATTTTTTAACAACGGTTTCAATGAACATGTTATTTCCAATTTGTCTGAGTTTACATAACTTTCCCTTTAAAATATTCTGTTTATGGAATCGAATTATCATTACAGAGTAAATGCGATGTCACGTACTGGCATGAGGAAAAGTTAGATTCATTTAAGAAGCGAAAGCTGCCAAGATCCATCATTTAACTTATTTCACCCATGCCATGTTTTTGGTATTTGATAATCATGACACTATTTCTGGATTTTATATATTCACTACATATAATGTAACATTCATGAGATACTATATTGCAGAAACTTACAAATCGATAATAGATATCATGAATAATCTTTTACAAGACTACTTGTATGTGTACAGATAGAAGAAACGATGAATACATATCATGTAACACTCACGAAATTCGTATTCACATATTCTTCTACCCATACATAACTCCGTTACACATATTTACTAATTAATCATCAAACAAAAGTGAGAAAAAAAAAACTACTCGAATTTACCATCATCAAACCCAATAATAAAACATTAAAAACAAATATCGATTAAAAAGAAAACAAAAACACAAAAAAATAAGGAGAATAAAAGACTATGTTGTGTTAGCTAAGTTCTCAACTTTAACTAAGATACCCCATGTGACTATATGAGGCAAAATATCATGAAAGGAAAATTAGAAAGCTAACTTCATAATCCCATTTGATCATTTTGCTTCACCATGAAGATCCTCCTCCTGTAGTATTGAACATCCCACTCCAGTATCCATTATTAGGGATTGAATTGTTATTATTCTCATGACTCTTCTGTTGTTGATTATCATCATGATCAACTTCTTGTGTTATGCTTGATGTAAGCTCCTTCATTTGATCCCCAAATGGAAACAGAATCCTACCTTGATGATGATCATTATGATCCTCAGACCTATTGTTGTTGTTGTTGTGTCCCATCCCTTGATGATCAGTAGAGAAAGAGAGGTTACTTGGCTTGTAATCAACCATTGTTGGAAACCCTGAAGAAGTGTACATCACATTGTTTGATGAATCCAACATTGGACCAGAAGGGATGAATGAGTTGATCCCTGATCTTGAAGAAACATTAGCTCCTGTTCTTAAAAGCTCAAGAGCTGAAACAGGAGAAGAAGAAGAAGAACCATAGAGAGAAGATGATGATGAAGGCTGCTGATGAGTTCCTTCCATCTTAGGCATCTGAAGAAACTGAGACATGTGACCATGATGATGATGATGATGATGTTGTTGATCTTGCATGACAGGGAAAGACAATAAGTTGAGATCTTGTGATGACCCTTTTGGTTTATTAGGGATTTGGTTTGAGAAGAGAATTGGTGGGTTTAGATCTGGAAGTGCTGTAGTCAAACCAAGTGAAGATGGTGTTGTCTGAAGGATGTTTGATGATGAAGAAGATGACCTCTTGTTCTTTTTTGAGCTTCCTCCAACGGGAACATTCCTAAGAGAGCCACCTTCGGTCCAATACCTTCGACAACCTTTGCAGAAGTATCTTGGTTGTGTGAGACTATAGTTGTTGTAGTAACAAAACTTTGTGTTGGTTGAGTTACATCTTGGACAATTTACTTTCTCTTGTGGTCTTGCTTTCCTCTCTACTACAACCGCCGTATTATTGTTGTTGCTTACGCCGGAGACCGTGGCTCCTGCGGCTGAGACGCCGTTAGATGTGAGAATGGTGTTTGGCCTTGCATCAGACGTTGTGTTTGATTGATGTGTATTGTTATTAGGAATCATGATCTGCTCCATTGGTTTTACGTTCATCATATCTTGAAACCCCTATAGAACATTGAAAATTGAAACAACTAATTCATTAAAGAACCCCCAAAGAAGCTAATTATGGTTTAATTTTGAAACCCTATATCAATATATATAGCATAGCTAGACATAAATTAAGATAATAAGCTGATTAAGATATAGACATGTAACTAAGTCGCATCACGCTTCTCAAGATAAAACAGAATGATGAAACATGCACATTAGATTTTCCTTGTTTTGGTATATCCTATAGATCTATATAGGATTTTGAGAAAAAAAATGAAAAGAGATGAACACCAAGAACAAAGGGAAAATAACAAATCATGACATTTAACTGATTTTCTGTAACTCCATTAACATAAATGATAATTTTTCCCATGCAATTTTCATTGAAATATGTGTAATAAATCTAAAGAAATATCTCCATATTATCTTTACCAACAAACACATATATCATGACGATGTTATTCACTATATTATATATATAACAACATATGCACACACACACACACATAAATATCAAATACGCATATAATTAAGTATGAAATCTTTCATGGATCAAGAGAAAAGAGAATAGAGAAGAAAGAAGAGGTAGCTAAGAAGAGTTAAGAAGAAACAAAAGAGAAGAGGCAATTAAAGGAATATCTTTTAAGCACCTGTGTCCACTTCGTAGCGTCCATAACTTCCGACAAAGAGAAAGCCAGAGAAAGATATGTGTGGGTTTTGAGTAAAGGCCAAAGAGAAGAATGTTTTTGAGTTTTGTTTTGCTTTTACTTTGTTTGTGAGTGATGGCTCTTCTATGCGTTTGCCTTTCACTTTATGGATGATGAAAAAGAGCCAGCGAAGAACGGAGAAGAGAAGCACTCAATTTTTTAACTTATTATTTTAGAGAATATCTCTTCTTTTATTTTTGGTTCAACTAGAGAATATATATATAAACATTTTTTCTTACGCATTTTAGATAGGAAAATATAAAAGAAATTTTTAGGCTAGATGACCAAGAAAACATGTGAAATTTAAAAAATTAACCAGAAAATATATTTTCTATAATATTTGCTATTTTTTTATTTAGCAACTACAATTTAATTATGATCTATTGGATCTTGAAAATAAAAATATAAGTCTAATAACTTAAATGTAAGCCTTTTTGTAACATAAAATGTAAGACTTTAGAATAACATTTTTTGGATAAAAGTGATATATGCCATTTAGATTATCAAAATGGACTGGATGAAAAGTTCAAAAAGATGAACTAAATAGTTTGGTTTACATACTATTTTATGAATTGTAGTTTCATTACATCATCCTAACCTACATGTAGAGTTTAGAATAACATTTTTGGTTAAAAGTGATAATATGCCATTTAGATGATCAATATGAACTAAATGGTTTGATTTACAGATTATTTCGTGAATTGTAATTTCAATGCATCATCCATTCAATTCAGGAGTAATCTATGGACTGAACTTTTAAGAAAAAAAACGGTTATAAAAAGAATAAAAGGAGGAAAAAGAAAAAGTTGTGTATGTTGATTTTGACTAGTGATGATGTCTCGTGACCGCTCTCTGTTGATAGCTCTTTCTGGTCCCTCTTAATAGAATATATTTTTATAAGAGAAAAATCGTGTGTAGAAGAATTATGTTCTTTGTTAAAATAAAATAACTCTTATGTACATCATATAATGCATAGTGTGAGTGGAACTATGAGTTGTATGCTATTTCTTGGCCTCCCGTTTTGTGATTGGATACTATTTGTTGCCCATATGGTCCATCAAATCACCTAGCTAGATTTTTAAAATCCCAATACCATACCTATATGTATATACACCACATGTCTTGCGAACATGTGATTAGTGGCTTTGACACCTAAATTTAGCTCTACTTTAGACTTAACTATTCAATACTAATATACTATACTGACACCGATCTAGATTTATGAAACTGATGAGCCTAGTTAAATACTACAATTTTGTAAATAAGCATTTTTAAAATAATATTTTATCATTCTATTATTCCTTTGTTGGTGTTGGTATGACTATGATGTTTCATAATGTTACCAAACAAACCCAATATTTACTTGCATTTACGTTTATTTAGCTATATATTTGGCTTTTCAGATGTAATAAAGAGGCATTACATCATACAATCTAAAGTTGAATTTTAATGAAAGTGATAAAGATCAACTTCTTATTAAAAGTATACAGTGAAATATGACAGGTAGTATATACAAAAAAAACTCACGAGAACCTTAAGTCCTTAATCAACCGTGTAGACTTTTACATAAATGATACTACACGACTTATAAAAGCAAATTAGTTAATTAATAAAATAAGAATGGATTGCGTCTATTTGGAATTTTCAAGGAGTAGAATTTTGAAAAAGAGGACGAGGGAGAGAGGAGAAGAATTAGGAATGAGAAGACCGACAGGAAGCGACAAAAAGGAGGTGGAGATGGGTCCCACAGTTTGTGGCGTGACTGAGATTTTTATTTATTTTATTGTTTTTTCAGAAATCTAAATACTGTTCCAATTTAACTTTTCTTTCTTGATGTTGACATTTGTCTTCTCTTACCCAACACCATGTCTCAGCCAATATTTATCTCTCCATATATCATGTCGTTTCACTGTAACAGCTTCTCCACGCCTGCCGTTTTGCTTTAACGACTTGCTAGTTGCCACAGGCCCACATGTCCTCAAGTCGGTTTGCAGATCCTTTCTAATAGACATCTAACATTATAAAATTTAGGCCCGATAGTAGTTAAACATGGCCCAGTAGTTACATATAGTTATCATGTAACAGGCCTGCCCGATACTAGTAAGCAGCAAAACTGATAACGTTTTACGGTGATGTATAATATTATCGACTGACATGGAAAGGCAAAGACTGAAAAAGAATGACGAATACGATGGGAACAAAATTCTCTGAAAATTCTTATATGCTTTTCGTCACGGTTGGTTTCTCTGAGAATTTTCAGTTTTTTTTGTTGGATTTGATTCTAAAATAAAATAAAATTAAATTAAATTAAACAATGGGTTAAGTAACAAGTCTACCTTCTGGTTGGTTTCTCTGAGAATTTTCAGTTTTTTTTTGTTGTTGGATTTGATTCTAAATTGCAAAGAATAATTGTTTGGTTGATAAGTTAAACAAACAAAAAACAAGTTTAATTGATTAATTTATACAAGAATCTTCTTCATCAGATTAGTTTGCCTCTAATAAGCTTAGGAACTAACAACTTCCATTAAAGCAAAACATCTAATGAAGATTCTCTTGTTCGAAAGTTTTGCTTAATCAAATCTCTTTGTCTTATATCAAAGTTATGGTATCATCATCATCTATCACATTCAGCAAAACAAGAAGGAACAAGTGAAGACACCATTGGAGGAGAGACCTGAACTGGGAGAAAAGTCTTTTAACCCCGAAGGAGCTTTCAAGACTTTTATAGAGCTGATGGAGGAGACAAGGGAAAGTTATTGTTCTATTGGGAATCATGAGTCCTCTGAGAAAAAGTTAGCTCTCCATGGAATCCTCTCTCGAGGGAGAAAGCTGCTGGACCGTGGTGGCGGCGAACTACAGATAAAGATGAGTTAGCTTCCTTGGTTTCACAAAGGTCTTTGGACTTTGTTGAGAATTGTGACTTACCAGCAACACCACAGAAGATGAAACGCTCTTATTACTCTGTCTCTAACCAAACCATCAGCTGCAAGAACAGAACCGAGGCTTCCTCTGGCTGTGATCTAAGCAAATCCGAGATGATACAAGCACTGAAGCGTTCTCAAACGCGAGCTAGGGAAGCTGAAAACATGGCTAAAGAAGCATACGCAGAGAAAGAGCACTTGGTGAAGCACTTGGTGAAGCACTTGTTCAAGCAAGTCTTGTTGGTGCTGGTATGCTTCTAGGATGGACTGTTGGATGGATGAAGATGCTCTCTTTTTAGTCAGACAGAGAAGAGAGAGACCTCCAAGTTACACTCACTTTTTGCTCACTGAGCAACTTGATGGTCTTGAAAAGTGAGAGCAATCCAAAACAAAACTCAAATGAGTGAGTTTCATAAAAATAGAAATCTAAACATTGGAAAATAGCTTTAGTGAAATGAAATAAAGTGTAATGAAAAGAAAGCTTCTTCAGCTTGTCACCAAAATCAGTAGAGTCATAAATATTGAAGGAGGAGGAGAGTAGTTGCATGCATGAGAGGCAATTACATTTTTGTTCTCATAAAAGTCATATCCTGGATACTTTAATAGAAATAAAACGAGTTTAAGATTTGATTGGTCCTTTTGGATTTTGTTAATAGAAAATGATAATTCATGTAACATTTGAAGATATAGTTATGTTGGCACAAGGCAATGTGATATATATATATCACGAGTTTTTTTATGTGAACATTTTATTTTATCAGCTTCTTTTAGATGGTTAAAATTAGTACTCCATCATTTGCTATCTTATAAATGGCTCTGATCCAGCTTCTTGTGTAGTTTGCGTTTGCAAATATTCTTCTGAATGTGCATGTTTGGATAGGCAAATGTTTCCAGGTTCTGTATTTTTGTTGTTGTGTGCTGTTACAAAAACATCATCTCAATTTTTTTGCTTCTCATCACTTTGCTGCATAGTAGTGTTGTTTGCTTGGTTGAAAATTCTATATACTTTTCTTCATGGACGAGTGTTATGGTAGACTTGTTACTTAACCCATTGTTTAGGAATTCAATACTTAGAGATTGCATAGGCAAAACTAAATGCTTCAACTATTTACTCAGACCCATTTTCCTTTTTGCAATATACATTCAAATCATCTATATTCCTTTTTGTCTTTTAACTCTTTCTATTTACAAACGAAATAAGCCAGACTCGTTTTTTTGTGTGTTCTGAAACTTATATAAAGGCATGTGATGTGTATGTACACTCTGTTCATCCTGTTTTATTAGATGCATTAATTTCTTGATGACAAAGCGAAAAGCTTTAAACTTTTGTTCACACATATATATAGTATTAGAGAGATATTAGTTTTACATTATGATGAAATTTCTAAGTCTTACATTCACTCTCAGTAGCTCTCTTACATAAACTTGATCCTCAATAGATAGATACAAAAGACTATCAGTATTTGTCTTTGTAATGCAGTTGGAAATATGGTCAAATACTTTGGCTTCTCAGCTTCTTGTTCTTCTGTGGCATTGCTTGCTTCAAACCCTTGCATAGAGTTCCCTGCATTTCCTTAAACAACCCTATAAGTAGAAAATAAGGGTTGTGAAGACGAATTCACTAAGAGCAAGCAAAAAACAAATACTTTACCCAAAAGTGAGATAGTTTTACAGAGCCAGCACCGTGTAAGCCCCCTGATCTATTAAACTTCATGATCTTCATGTTGTTGTTGTTGTTGATCTCACCTGCTCTCTCCTTCTCCGACGGAAAGACATAACTACCCCTGACAACAACCTCTCCTCTCCCTTTCCTCCTCAAGAACCCAAAGAGCCCATGTTTCCTCTCAGGGAAGGGCATTTCACCAGGAAGTAGCAAGCGAGGTGGCAAATCAAGACATTTAGGGTAAGAAAGAGGAAGAAGAGGGTTCTTGGGCTTGCCTGGTTGTTCTTCCCAACAAAACGGAACAGAAGCAAGAGTGTGAATCGGAGAAGCAAACACTCGTGGACTTGCTGGTGATGATGAGTACAACAATGATCTTGACTTTGCAGCTAACACAAGCGCTAGCTTTGCCTTCTCTTCTTTGTTTTCTTCTCCCATTTTGTTGGTATACTCTGTGTTTCTTCCTTCTTCTTCAACTAAAAAGCTGTCTCTGTTTTAGAGGTAGTGGAGAAGTGAAGAAATAAATTAAAGACAATGCATTAAACATGTCTCAAATCATTTTTTGATTATTTATGATCCAACGGTGGATACATTTACTTGTTGACAAGATAGACAACCATTCATAAAAGTCATTAACTCTTTTACTAAACTGTTAGTAGTACAGTACAGTATTTGTTTTCTACTGTTCATGCAATATGTTTCTTGTGATAGTATACACTGTAATCAAGAAAATTTCGTGATTTTAAAAACTAAGTGTGTTCATTTATTTCAAGGGAATTATGGAGCTGACGTCAAAGTTATCTACCGGCAATTACGAATACTTTCTTGTGATTAATCATGTAAAAAATGTCCAAAGTGCACCCATAATTAAAATGTGGCTTCATCCGATCCCGAGTGACTAACGTTCCACCGACACTTGAGCTTATGAGCTCTTTCAGTCTCAAGCTTACTGTGCATTCCACACGTCTACAGATCCGAACGATCATTAACTATTATAAACAAAACTAAAGGCATCACTATTGCAGAATTTTTAGGATGAAATTTTTAGGATTATGATTCTTAATGTAATATAAGAATCGTCTCTTAATTTTTTTATTTTATTTTTAAGTTAAATTAAGAAACAGTTTTTATATTATCCTAAGAACTTCGTAATAATCATGGCCTAATAAAACACTGTGGAGTATCATTACCCCGAATTATTTGCATTTGCCTTCTTAGATGCAATTATTCTTTAACAAAAAAGATTATTATAGTACTAATTAATTTATCAAATTTACAAACATGTGTATGGAATGACACTTTTTAGTAGATATGCTACTTCCGTTAGTCAGTCAAATGACTATCAGTCTATCACAATGCATAAAATGTGCCCACCAATAACATGTTAATCAGTTTAGTTGGGCGCAGGGAAGAAAAATCGTTACATCCACAAATCAAGAGAAACAAAAAAAAAAATCATTAGTTAAAAGCATACTTTCTTGAAAAGAGAAAATATTTTGTTTTAAACTAACACATGATTATTACGACAAAAGCCACGTCCAAAAAGTACACATCATTATATAATATCATATAGACTTTATGTTAAATAACAAACCACCTAATAACTTCAATCAAAAGAAAACATAGCCACCTAACTTCGTGACTCGGTGAGAAAATCCAACCAAAAAAAGAAAGACAAGAAGAGACCAAGAACCTTGTCGTAGTTAAAGGTTAATTAACTGTCCTCTCTGGTCCTAGTCAAGATTAACGATCGTAACTTCATCATCCAACAATGTCTTTGACCTCATTTTCTTGACCTCATCACTTGAATATATGAATAACTTCTTCGCCATTCTACAGAACTCACTGCACATTCAATACTGTAAATTAGAAAGAAAGAAAAAACACACTAAAGGGACTTAAGAGAGAGATAGAGACACGAGAGTCACTTACTTCCATGGATCATCTCCGGCAAGCATCATATCTCCTTCATCGTCAGTAAACACAATAGCCCATTTGTCTTTAGGCCTAAGCTCTCCTTCAATCTCAAACAGATTCTCTAACTCACTGATTAGTTCATCGTATGATCCCAACAGTGATAAATCAACCGCGCGTCCCACCGCTGTTCCTTGCATTTGCACCTTTTCAAGAACAAACACACACACAAAAGTGGCATTGTTTGAGTTGTCTCTTTTTGAGTTTCAAGTTAAGAGTTAACGCTTTGTTATATACCTTGGTTCGGCTTCTTGTTGATGTTTGTTGTTTCAGAGAGTTCGACGAGTTAAGCTCTTGACATTTGGTGGAACCAGAATTGTCTGATTCCACGCTTGTTAGTTGCTTGTCAAGAGGGATTGGAGCAGAAGCAGGCTTGCTCATGAGATCGAATCCGAATAACCTACAGCAACTTGTGACCGAAGTCTCTGTTTTCTTGCACTGTAATCCACTTGCTGGATCTTGAAACAACAGTTTGAGTGATGGATTAGCCTCGTGGCTTTGCTGGAAGCTACTCAAGAAATTAGAAGCGACAGGACTCCCTGTGATTTCTACAATGCAAGAGACACAAGTTTCATCAGTGACACATTAGACCTAAGTAACAAATACATTATAAAGCTTGTTGTTACTGAAGGTACCTGAAACTGCTGAATCAATGGGTCTGGACCTTTTGGACTTAAAATGTGGTTGAGTAGGCGTCGGGGTTAGCTTGGATGGTGAGAAAGGCTCTATCTCCCACGGTGAGACCCTGTTTGGTCTCTGAACCGAAGACGGCTCGTCCCATTGGATCTTAAGACATGAAGAAAAATATTGAAATATACATGAAGTTTCCAGCAAGAACCATATATTGTATCATCTCTAAAGAATGATTCATAACCAACTGAACCTGCAATGACCTCCACTTTGAAGCTGGCCATTGAGTAGACAAGTCTCCAGTACCAATGACCGTACCGGTAAATCTGAAGAAGAAACCAGCCAACAACTTCAAACAATAACAATCAAGACAAGACAAGACTGAACCAAAAGAGAAATGAGAAACCTACATTCTCTCAGGAGACTCTTCTCCTTCAAATCTCATCCTAAACCTTCTACCGACAGAGAATCCATTCGTCATAGCTGCCATATACTTGTTCACACCTATTATGAATTGGCTTATCCTGAAAACAAAGACCAGACAACATTAAGTTTATATCCATTCACAAACAACCTTATATCAGATGCTAAGTATATGAGACTTTACCTCGGCTTATAGAAGACAACAAACATAGTTTTGGTGTTAACAGCATGAGAAGCTGTAGCAAGAACTCCCAAATGCATACTCTGGCTTGAGATCACGGATGCAGGCATTGTGCTTTGTTGTCTAGCTAAACGTCTCACCCCAACTCGTAGATCACCAGTTTGACCCCTTATAAAGAACATAATATAAGAAGCTCACCAAAGTAAAACACCTGGAAGTAAAGACAAGAGCTATTTAAACTACCTTAAGAACACAAATGCATCTCCAGCTACAAGTCTTTTAGAGGTTACAAATGTACTCCAACCAGTTGTAAGTAAATGTCTTCTCGGTTGCCCTATTGGAATGAAACAAGCTCATTAGACTCGCTATAAGCTAAAGAAACCCTCTTAAGAGAGGTTGCTAACCTCTGAATATATGCTTAAACCTCCATTCGTATCCGTGGAGATCTCTAGCTAACAGTTCTTGAGTCGGTGTAGATTGTGTCATATCCTAAGTATTCAAATACATAAAGAGTAACAAAATCAAGCAAAGAGAAATCATAATCTAGAAAATAGAGATGAATGATAAAAAGGCACTTACAAGTAAAGGTAAACACTCAGTAGCGTGTTTACGAAGAACAGAGAAGCCACCATGAGTACTTGTATCAGAAGCTGTTAGAATCTTCACAAACGAATCAACTGTTTGTTTAGCAGGTTCAGTTACAGGTGGATCAAGGCTTGTAGGTTCATTTTGCTGGAAAAAAAAAGAAGGTTGAAATCAAGATTGTGTGTTTGAGTGATCTCACATTAGTCAAGAAACTTACATCTTCCTCTGGTTGTAACGTGATCTGAGCGTAAACCTCATCTGTTTCATGCTCTGCTTTTAACATTACACTAAGAACTCGACAAAGTATCTTTGAGGGAAGATTAAAATCTGGTAGTTCTTGATCAACGACTCCTTGATTAGTCGAAGCTACCAACTGCAAACACAAGTAAATGAAGTCTTGAAGAGTAGTGAAAAGGGAAGAATCTTTTGTGTTTGATCCTTTCTTTTCTTTTTTTAGAGCTTACTTGTTCCATGTGACCTTGAGGGAAGTAGAAAACTCTTTCACCATAACGAGGAACTTCCACAAGTGGCCCTGCACAAGCTTTCCACAGCTCCATGTACAGTTGATCATCTACAACATTCGCCATCGAAGGAGTTCAAGCTTTTCTTCTAGTTTCGATCCAAGCAAAACTAACCCATCAAAGAAACACTCAAGAAGAAGACAAGAGTCATCAAAGAAGGGTAAGAAGAAAGTAAAAGAAAAAAAAAGAAAACTCTTATTTTTTTTCTAACCAGACACGACGGTTATGTCTGAATTCATTACAGAACATAAATTCATTACAAAAGCACTGTTGGATTAAAAATAAAATTAAATGCTTTCTCTTTAGCTTTGCAGTTTCATTTCAGTTACGAAACTGTTCCTGCCTCCTTTTATCTTCCTTCCTTCTTTTCTTGCAGACACCGTGTCGTTTTTCTTGTGAAGGCACAAAGTTCTTTCTGTTTTCTCGTTCCTGGAAGTATTCAAAAAGAAACGTATGGTCAATTATTATGAACCGTTAGATTAAAGACAACGGTTATTGCGCAGTTCTGTGTTATTAGTAAATGTATTTTAGCTCTAAACTATCTCATGTCGTTTTCTTGATTACCATAATAAGGCGCGTGAATCCAAAAGCTGGTTTTGTTGTTTTTTTCACTATTCCGTTACAGCTCCCGTTAGACTTGACGGAGACGTTACTTTCTTTGCTTATGTCTGCAACGTGGCAGGCAAACGTGTAGGCTTGTAAATGTAGCTGCAGAGATTTTGCTATCCATCGTTATGGTTTAGGGCCTTGATAAGCGTGCTAGGTTTTGTTTTTGGAAGTAGTATTTGTTTTCACGTGTTTAAGACATTTAGTTTCGAGTCAAAAGTGAGAGTGAAGGCAACGGCCAAGCTGCATTTGACGAATGAAACATAACACGTTTTAAAGTAGTAGCTTCATAAACTAGTTAGTTACATCGGACATGTGTTCTCTCGTCACAGCTGCTAGGAATACCAAATAATACATAGTAAATACAACCAGTCTTGGCAAGAAAAGAAAATACATTCAGTCTTGAAATTATAAATTGGAGATAGCTCACGTAAATACAACTTTTTTTCTTTTTTTGTTATTCTTATCTGCATGGAATATTATGCATTACGTATCACATGCATCATTCCCAATGATAACGTTTAATATTACAAAAAGATGTTTATTTATTCGATTTCTGTAATTGTAATTAATCGACTAAACCTGTCTCTGGTAACAGATTTTGTTTAGTTTTGGGTTTATTTCCTTCAAAATTTTAAGAGACAAAGAAATTGAAATAATATGTATGACTTCTAAGTTTCAAATCTTATCATTTTTATAAATGTACCATTCAAGAAAATCAACTGGAAAGATGAGAAATTTGATCAGCTATTTTATTTTATTTTATTTTGAAAAGTATATATGTCTATTAATAACAGATATTTGATGTCATGCTATATCATAATAATTCATTCGTTACTTTTTAACAAATGAATTAACTTAGTGTTGATCGTAATAAATATACATGGTGTTGTATTATAATTTATACATCCCGTGATCCCGATACGATTTCGCTTTCAATCAAGTTGTAAATATATACTTCAACGCAGTAATACAGATCAATATAAAAAATAATAATAATACAGATTATTAAAATATAAAGAGAAAACGAACAATAAAAGTAGAGACCGCCGTTTGCTTCAAATTGTTGGTTAGGAATATAGTTTTTTTTTTTGTCAACTGTTAGGAATATGGTTATTCAAAGTGATTGAGAACGCACGGATGGGAATATAAACATTATATTATTTTATAGGGAATTCATAATTGCTTGATTAGTGGTTCAATAGAGCTAAGTTTACAATATTTATCTATTTTGTTATTATATTACTTTTGATAGTCCGTTTAATTTGTTTGGCATTATAGTTAATCGCTCGTTTAGTCATAATCGCCACATCAATAAACAAGAATAACGAATATTCGGTTTGTAGATATGCATGTCTCAACTAATGGTTCGTCATCGAATTGTTTCTTTAATAAAGTGTAGTTATGGGAAAATAACATCACGACCTCATTTTTAATTGAATATATACAGACTGAGAAAATAAATTATATTAGAACTAAATTGAAAATAATTGGCTTATTGCATTTGGTGTCCAAAATTAATATAGATGTAGTTAAAGAGTGAGAAGAGAATCAAATGGTTGGCTTAAGGTAACAACACATTCAAAAAGGAAGATTTGATTCCAAAGTCGTATCTGTAATCTTGAATACACTATTTCACAAATTAGTTTAATCATCTTTAATTTTTACTTAAGATACTAACTTCTGGTATATTTATAAGTTCTTGGCTAGTTTATTGTACATTGCATGTTATGAGTTGAAATTTTTTCATTATTCGAGTTATATTATAATAAAACGTCTTTACTTTTTGTCAACATTACAATAAAACTTTACTTAATTAGATGTTTACTTGGGCGTGGAGTCAAAACAAGGGCAGCTTATCGGTGGCATGTAAGAATGTAAAAAGTAGTTTAGTTACCACGCACTCATTGATTTATATGTACAAAATCACTTCATATATACAGATGTATACCTATTTCAGATGAGAGTAAGCAAATAGTATATTTCATTCATATAATATGCTAGAAATGACCCTTCCCTTCGCTTAAAGTGTAGGGTCATAACTCTTAAGGCATCTCTAAAACACAAAGCTCATGGACCTGGCTAAGAAAGATATCAAAAACAAACACAAGATCAGGTTAATTATAATATATGGTTATCTTGGTTACACTCGGTGCAACGGATCCGATCCATTTATTCGGCTAGAATTCATGAGAGATTAGATTCGTGTATTAATTCTAAAATGCGACTTGTATATTTATAATATAGAAGATTGTGCTTAGATTCACGGTTTCTTGTACGGTTTCAGTTTCCGAAACTATTAAAATAAAACCATATTTATATAAATATTTCAACAAAGAAAATAGTTATCCCATTAAGAGAAATACAAATGCGCCACTTAACCGATCATTTTGCATATCATTTTTCATTAAATGGAAAATACGATTTATTTATCCATATATGTAGTTATAATAATCATACTAGTTATTATATATCCTATGAAATCTTTCTATATTCGAGTCAAACTACGTACTATATCAGAAAACCACCTCCAATGCAAATAAACCAATTATACATGTTTTACTAAACTTATTTTTCAAGTTACATTATTAATTAATGATATATCGTCTTATATAGCACTAAAACACTTTTTGTTCAAAAATAACACGTAATAGAAAATTCTCAATACAATATATATTAATTAAAAAATTAAAAGTATTTTATTTATATTTGGGTTTTAATTTATATATCAAGGAGTATGATTTAGTATTTAAGGGGTGGGATTATCATAAGAGTTTACATTTTTAATTATTTTAGTCATTTTACTCTCAAATTAATACCTTTTGACATTTCTCACCTTATGTTCTATTGTAATCATAATTATTTGTGTTTGTGTTATCTAACTAATTTGCCCTTAATTAATCATAGAGGCGAATTTCTAAATATATAGCCCATACAATATGGTGGTGATTTTTTAGTGTGTTAATATCACTGAATGCAAATTGTTGGTATTCCTATGCAATATTCCGATAACTATTAGATTGGTTAAAAAGACCCGATCATCGAGAATAGGATGGTGCTAAATGTTAATTAAGGATACAATCATAAATAGACAATGACATATTGTCAAACTAACACATGGAGAGTACTACATGTGTTTGCATGTTCCGACCATCTTGTTAATTATGTTGCTGTACAATGAAATGCAAGATATATATATATATATATATAAATAATAAAGTAGTACGAGGAGACATATGCACATATCTAAAGATCACTCTCTAACTCTTCTTATTATGTTTGTTGAGTGATGAAGTGCAAACGCTTCTGCATGCACATGTTCTGAGACCTCCACCTGAAGTGTGATCTCACTCACATGTGGCAAATATGGTTTGTTTTTGTTTATGAGTTTTAATCAAAACTGGTATACAATGTAATAAGCAATCACGTAAATGTAAGGAATCACGTAAGTCAATATTTTTTTTTATTTTTTTTTTTGACAAAAGAACAAATAAGCTATTTTGGTTATCATTTATTGAAAATATACACATCATTTTCATATATTGATTTTAATCGATAATTTAAACCCTTGTATTATTACACATGTTTATTGATGGGTGTGTTTTATATCCGTTGCATAATGTGTGTTGAATTATGGGTGTGTTTTCATAAGAATCTCGTCCGTACATTTACAGCGTTACGTTTTTCATATAATCGAATAAAAGTATAAACTTAACATATAAATCTAATATGGAAATATATCTTTTTTTTTTGGTAACACGGAAATATATCTAAAAGTTGTAAAATATTAATAGTTTCCCTTCTTAATTTGCAGAGTTTATTGTGTATATATTTATTTTGTATATATACATATTTATTTCCCGGCGACTCCATGATTGCTCTTGTTTATAAAATAAATATATATCTGCGGTGGATGTACAACACATATACTTTGTTTCATAAGCTAAGGATTCCCAAAGTACTACTTGTTTGTGTTATTTATTACTCTCATTCAAATAAAGGCACCTCACATGTGTGACAAAGGATTGGTCTTAACTTTTCTTCCTAAAAGAATTAGGGGGAAAACATTGTAACAATATTATTCAAGCACTCCATTTGTGATTTGGAAATCTGGTATTCTTACTCTGCAATGTCTCTTGTTAATCTACATTTAGTGGACATTTTTAATTAAATCGTTGTACCATATTTTATGCCTAACTGTCACAGAAAGATCGATTCAACACATATGAAATCGAATTTCCGAAACCTATTATTTGTCAAATACCATAACGCTTATCCCAAAATATAAAATCCAAAAGATTAACAACACTCTTAGGTAGTTCTCTAATTATTGAACACTATGTTTGAGTAGGTTCACTGGATCTGTTTTAGCCAATCCACACAAAACCACAAACATAAACACAAACTTGCACCTATTATAAAAAAAAAAATTAAAGTCCAAATAATTTATTTTCTATTAACAGTGCGTGGTCCATTGTAATTTTAATATATATATATATATATATATATATGTCATTTTCTTACGTCGTAAAGTGAAAATAACAAAACGAGGGGACCAGTCGATAAATCATACTCCATCCGTTTTATATTAGTTGTCGTTCTAGGTTTATATACACATATTAAGTAAACATTTAATTTTACATGTTTTCAAAATAAAAATACTATTACCAATACACCTAACCATATATCAACCAATAAAAAAATATAATAGAAAATATTATCAATAAATTTTACATTGAAAACCGAAAACAACCCTTATTTTAAAACAAAAATTCTACTCCAGAACGACATCTAATTTGAAACGGAGGGAATATGACCATTTCGCTCTCATTCCGGGATGGTTCTCAGTCTAACAGATAAATAATTAATTGTAAATGGTTGCCCAAAAGAAACAATGACAATAATTGATATCGCCGACGTGTGCCAGCATAAACCTAGAGTGCTTTTGTTGTATAGATTTTATGAATCGTATAAATTATAGAATGATAAAAGTTTTGAACATAATATATATACTTGTTTACAACATCAAAATGTTTTTCTATAATTATGTTTGCAAAGCAAATACATTTTACCATTAATAAATTGCTACCGTTTTCCAACCTCCTTTATTCATGTGTTGTCAATTATGGTATCGTTAAGTAAGATTAAACATAGTTTAGTGGTCATAGGTCCATATGATTAGCACTAACAATAACCTATATCACCTCCTACCTCTTGTTCCCCATTTTCTCAGCTTTTTATAATATACAGTTCAGTCCACTAATCAATCCACTTGAAAAGCAAAATCTTTTCTTTCGCATAAAATTCAGTATAATGAAATTCGGAATATGGTGAATTCGATTATGGGCCAATCACCCAGTCGAACCTTTCAGAATTTTATAAGAAGCCCATTTGATAGGCCCAAATATCAAACCAACATTGATGTGAAGAAAGTCTAGAAGTTGATATTCGAGCTGTGAAAGAAGAGGTTGTTGTAAGAGTAATCTCACCTTTGGATTTTCATCCAACTTCAAGAATCATACAAGCAATGAGAAACTCAGAGGTTAGTGTAATGGAGTCTAAGCTGTCATTAGCTGAAGACACACTGTTCCACACTTTTGTGATAAAGTCTGGTAACGGGTCGGATCCATTGACAAAAGAGAAGCTTATAGCAGCGGCTTACCCACAGCCGTATAAGATCTTAATGACTCTAAGAACACTTTAGTGTATAATGGAGTGATAAGTTTGGTTCATCTCAATCACTCCTCACAGCATTAATCCAATGAGCAGTTCTGGGCTTCTAGTAATTCTACAAAGCCCATCTTAAAAGCCCAACTTCTTCACTTCATCTCCTCTGTTCTGAATCAATCACTCTCGCTTAGGGTTTGTTTGTTTCTCCGATCGGATCCAGTTTCAAGAATTGGAATCTCTCCTACGCCGCGATGTCTCTCCGCCGCTCTATCCTCGGTCTCCACCGCCAAACCCACAACCTCTCTCTCTCAAAGGCGTCACCTTTCTCGATGAGTAACATCTCCTCCCCTTCCGCCGCCGTGAGAAACCCACTCGGAAGAGAGATCTCCTCGATCCCATTTTCCCTAACCCAGAAACCTAACTCCGGGAATCTCGCCGCCGATCGTTCGGTTTCTTCTCTCGGGCAATCCGAGCTCGCGAAATTCGCTCGTCTCCCATCATCTCGAGGTTACAGTAACGCATCTCTCATACGGAAGATCCCTATTCTGTTTCACATCAATGCAGGGATGGAAGAAGTTTTGGCTGATTACGTTCACCAGGAGATGACGAGGAATCTGATGGTGATCTCTCTGGGTTTGTTCCAGATCATCGTTATCAAAGATGTCATCGTGTTTCTTTTCTTCTGAGCAAAGGAAACATCTTTGGGTTGTTAATGGAAATAGTGAGGTAAAGTCCTTTCCTTTTTTTTTTTTTATGAATAAGAACATTGGTGCAATGGCATCTTAACCTTCCAAGTTTACTCTCTTTGAGGCTTAAGTGGAATTCTAAGTGTGTGTTGAATGAAGTCTGTTTGCTTTCCTGTTTTCGAGTCAGGAGTATGTTCCTGAGGGGGATTTTAAGAGTCTCTCTGTTAAGCTTTGGGTTTTGAATAAAAGACAAGTTTCCTCAGCTTAGTCTTTGCAATTTCATCATATCTGTGCTCTCAGTTTCGGTTTTGATCTTGTACAAAGGTGATTGGGACAGAAACATTAGATTCTAGATAGATTTCTTTGGTTTGTTGAGACACGCCACTCATTCGAGTTTCTATGGTGTTTGTCATATGAGCCACGTTCTGAACCCCCCAACATCTATTGACCTTAGAGATTCATGAATCATGCTCAAGCTCTGCGCAATAGAGCATCAGATTTACTAGATGTACAATGGGCTGAGCTTCTCAACTCATCCAAAAGCTTCCCTATTTCTTTATTGATCGCATCACTCCTGCCAAAGAAAGTAATTCCCCAACATATCCAAATACTCAATCCAAAGTTTACAAGGCTCAAAAATAAACAATGGTCTTGCTCTCATGTATGAAGTCCAGCTAGACCTTATATGCTCATGATCATCTATCTTCTTTAGGCAAGTTATCATTGCAGGTGGTTCAACATTTGAACTTGTTTTTAGCGTCTTTAACGAACTGCCACTTGTACCGGCCTTACTAAGTTTTAGATTTCGACTTTTTATTATTTTCTTTATAATTATATATAGAATTAAGACACGTTTTTTAAAAAAATTATTCATTTTTTTTTTTGAACTTTGGTTTATTCATATTTGAGTTCTACCATGGGTGGTTCTCTTCTTCGGCGGAAAATACAGAATCTTCCTGCTCTCTCTCCCCATAGAAGATTTTAAGTGACAATATGTCTGTTTCACATTAATTGTTATTTTTAATTTATTTTCTTTTAATTAATCATTTTATATATTCAATACACTTTTATAATTTTCCAGTTTTACTGTTTATTTATTAAGATAATCAAATGAAATAAAATACTAATAGAGATAAAGTGATTTTAATATTTTTTAATCTATGTTGAAAATAGATATAAATGAAATGAAAGGAATAATAATTATCATCCTAAACGGTAATATAGTAACTGATCTTTATCCCTAAATCTCTGACTTGCTTGCCACTCCAAGGTTAAAAGAAATAATAAATCTACCGCGACCCCAGACGCAACACATATGGTAAGAAATGGAATATAACAACAAATATAATAATCGCCGTCACCTTTGACAATTAAAAGCTAAACTTTTGTGTTAATACGCGTCATCTACGCAAACAAGGTGGCGACACGTGTAATCCATACCCTTCTCCCTTTTCAAAATAACCTCTCTCTCTAGAGTCTTTGACCCTTGTTTCTCGAGCTGCCATTGATCAATCGAACCCTAACTCACATCACAGACTTTGCTACAATTGAATCATCCCTTAAAGCTCCACGTCGTTTCCCCCTTTCTTTTCTTCTGGTAAGAATCCACTCCCTTTCATTTCATGATACGTCACCGTTTTGCTTCTTATCCATTGTTAGTTCGCTGATCGATCCCTGATCAATTGGATTTTGATTTGATTTCTAGGGTTTATTGTTGCTTCTGGAAGAATAAGAGAAAAAGCGATGGCTTTGTGAATTTTAGTGATTATCTCGGTTAAAGTTCGTAGCTTTCTTTGTTTAAGTGAAAGAAGATGTCAACAGCTGATGTTAAACTAAGCCCAGTTCGTAACGAGGCATCGATAATGGCTCCTCTTCATGCCAACTCTTGCGCTGATTCCTTCCCCGACGAGACCATTTTGATCTACCTAACACTTCCCGGAACGGTGATACCAATGCGAGTGCTTGAATCCGATTCGATCGAGTCCGTTAAGCTCCGGATCCAGTCGTATCGCGGGTTCGTGGTGAGGAACCAGAAACTCGTTTTCGGGGGACGGGAGCTAGCGAGGAGCAACTCCAACATGCGTGATTACGGTGTGAGCGATGGGAATGTGCTTCATTTGGTTGTGAAGGTCTCTGATCTCCAGGTTCTTGATGTGAAGACCACTTGTGGGAAACACTGTAGGTTTCATGTTGAGAGAGGGAGGAACATTGGGTATGTTAAGAAGCAGATTTCGAAGCAGAAAGGTGGGGACTTTGTTGATTCCGAGGTGCTTTACGAAGGTGAGAAGCTTGAGGACCAGAGTCTTGTTAATGACATTTGTAGGAACAGTGACGCTGTTTTGCATTTGCTTGTGAGGAGATCTGCTAAAGTTCGTGCTAAGCCTGTGGAGAAGAACTTTGAGTTGTCTATTGTTGCTCCGCAAGTTGATGTCAAGAGAGTTATTGAAGCTGCTGGTGGTATTGTGCAGCCAAGGAAGCAGCTTTCTGTTGAGTTCTCTTTGGAGCCGGTCGTTGTTAATCCCAAGGCGGAGTTGCCTCTAGTGGTTACGGATATGATTAGCTCTGCTTCTGATGGGTTAAGAAGTGGGAATCCTCCAGTTAGGTCCAGAGAGGGAACAGGAGGAGCTTACTTCATGCAGGGCTCATCCGGGAACAAATATGTTGGTGTGTTTAAGCCTATTGATGAGGAGCCGACAGCTGAGAACAATCCACATGGCTTACCACTTTCGCCAAACGGTGAAGGTTTGAAGAAAGGAACAAAGGTGGGAGAAGGTGCGTTGAGGGAAGTTGCTGCTTATGTATTGGATCATCCCAAGAGTGGACGCAGATCTATGTGTGGTGAAGAGAGAGGTTTTGCTGGTGTGCCTCCCACAACTATGATTGAATGTCTGCATCCTGGTTTTAACCATCCTAATGGAATCAAAACCAAGATTGGATCATTTCAGATGTTTACTGAGAATGATGGCAGCTGTGAAGATATGGGTCCAGCTTCATTTCCAGTAGAGGAAGTTCACAAGATATCTGTGCTGGATATTAGACTGGCCAACGCTGATAGGCATGGTGGTAATATCCTAATGGGCAAGGACGAGAACGGAAAGATTGTTCTGATTCCAATTGATCATGGATACTGCTTGCCTGAAAGCGTAAGTTCTCTTCTTGATACTGATTACAACATTGCCTCATGGAGCTGATTTTTAATTCTTGCAACAGTTTGAGGATTGCACGTTCGAGTGGCTTTACTGGTCACAAGCTCGGAAACCATACTCTACCGAGACACTGGACTACATAAGATCACTGGACGCAGAGGAAGATATCAGCCTCCTCAAGTTCCATGGATGGAAAATGCCATTGGAAACCGCTCGAACACTCAGAATCTCAACGATGCTTCTGAAGAAAGGAGCCGAAAGAGGATTGACAGCATTTGAAATTGGGAACATGATGTGCAGAGAAACTCTATCCAAGAAATCTCTAGTGGAGGAGATGGTAGAGGAAGCTCAAGAAGCGGTGCTTCCCGGGACAAGCGAGAATGCATTCCTTGAAGCCTTGTCTGATGTGATGGATTACCATCTTGATGAGGTGGTTAACTCTCAGGACTTGGTTCCTGTGTGAATCTTTCTCTTAACTTGAAACTGTGGTGGTACATATACTCTTGGTTTGCCTGCCTTTTGTTAATTTCTGTCAATTCTTTGGACATGTTCAAGTTGTTTTTGTTGATTTCACTGTGACATATTTCCTGTTAAAAGACAATTTCAGTGTTTACAAAAACTTTCTGTTACTAACGTTTGTGCACGTCTCTGTCATTAAGCAATGAAACTCGAAACTTGTCACACAAGCGAACCTTACAACTGATAAGAGCACATCACAAAAAGCAGATTGACGAGAGCTTCAGAAGAAAGAAGCACAAAGATCAATTCACAGTTAAAGAGTGGTCACAGAGATTCTTCTTTTCAGATGTTAAATATCAGTATCATTCGGGATCCAAGCTCACTTAGACGAAGGCCCTTGTTGACACCCAAGCTCTTCACCTCTACGGTGAATGCTCACTACCTATGCTCTCGTGGACTGTGGCCAAAAGCTTGGCCGACAACACGTGTAAATGACTTCTAAGTGTGATGTGGCAACACCTTGTGCCACCCAGCTGAAACGTGGCATCATCCTTTTTAGTTGATAAGTATGAGAGAAAGAAGACGTGAGTGATTTGTGTGTGGTAAGAAAGATGGAGAAAAAGAGCAAGGAGAAAGGAGAAGCTGAGAAAACAAGACAAGAAGGAGAAGAAGAAGAAGAAGAAAGAAAGAAAAACAGAGAGAAGGAGAGAGTAACGGTGAAGGGTCTTCCACACGAGCAAGTGCCTCAGCCCGGCAAAGATTTCTCCAGCGAAGCTCTCGAAAATCTCCCAAATCCCAAGTGAAGGGTTTGTTTCTCTGGTGAAGTTTTCGTTGAGAGCATGTAAGCTACACCCCCTTGATGCTAACAGAGCCTCTCTAGAGAGCCACTCAATTTTCATCACGTTACAGGATGTGCGAGGAAAGAGATGAGTGATACGGTTCATGCCGGAGTATGACCATTGCTTTCACGTGGACTGTATTGAACTGAGGCTCAATTTTCATGGTTCAAGCCCTTCGGTTTAAAAGTGATCTACAATGAGTAGCACAACGTCATAGTTATATTTGTATAAAGTGTTGGTTCATTCATAATACATTAGCTGTTGAATTATATCAGGTGCTTGTTTGAATGAGCATGTTCATATGAGAGTTAATATGAGCATCAAGAAATATCCACTCATGGAACTATCGAGCTCACTATAAGTAATGGGCTAAAGCATTGAATCCGATCTTAAAATAAAATAAAATAAAAACTGAATCCGATTTAATTGTGTCAAAAGCTAACTACAATGAGGCAAAATAAATGACCAGATAGATAGAGTTCAAATAAGAATATAAAAGCAAAAAAAAAAGAGGACCTTCTATATCCCCATTAACGGTGTTGCTCTTCGGTCAACATGTTGATGAGAAGCCTCATCTCCCAGGATTCACCACGCAATAAACTGTGAGGAATCAACATATAGTTATCTTGAGGGGTTTGTAAGCTCACTTCCCGGATCATCTTCATCTCTGATGAATTGTAAGTCACACTTTCTCCATCCACAGTGTAGTCGAGACGATATGAGAACTGTCCAACTTCTGGAATAGATGGTGCGATGCAACTTACAGTAACGTAGACACCAAAGTGCTCCCTGAAACATTGCACTGCAAACAATTGTCTCTTCGAAATTGTCCTTAGAAATAATATCTTATCACTGATGTTCATTTTGATACCAAATGACTTGCCAAAACAGAACCTACTACATCTTAGTTTTAAATTTGTCAGGTGGATAGAAGATAAGTAGTGATGGTAGAGATCAATGTATGAGCAAGCGTAATTGCAGTTTAGTACAGGGCAGAAGCAATACTCAGCGAAACTGCAGTCCTTTTCATGTGTTGGTTCTTTCCCCAAGGCTAAAATTTCGGTGCATCCATATTTGGCGTTTTGGCATGGGAGGGAAACGGTTTTAAGAACAGTCTCCATTGCTCTGCAGCGACTGTGGCCAACAGGAAGAGCACATGAAGGGCACTTGTTTTTCAATTTGGGACAGCACGAGGAGCATGCCAAGTGTCCATTATCACACTGAAACACAAACCAAATGAATTAGATTCAAAATCTGTATTCAAGAAATGAAATCTCACTTTCAACTTTACCACATATCAGAGAAAAGAAATATATATCACATGCAAGAAACCAAAATGTAATCCAAAAAGGAAAAAGAAAAACAAAGCAATATTTGAAATGTAACCTGGAATATAGGAATACTGAGTGGTTCCATGCAAATAGGACAATCAAGAACACTAAAATCCAGAATGGCAGAGCGTGTTTTGTCCTCTGTTCGTTGCCTCTTTTGCCTCGAAACAGTTAAATCGCTTGAGTCACACTCCATTATAAAATATACGATAAAAGCCTTCTTTCTTCCCCACGAGAAAACCTTTTCGTTTCTTTATCTTTCTGGTTAATACAAAGTTTTTTTGTGTGTTTTTTTCCTTTATGCTAGTATATTGGCAATTCATGGAATGGAACTGGAATTGGAGTTTAATAGTAATCAAATGCTCCTATTTCCAAAGCATTCGAAGTAAAAGCTGCATGCGTACATTATGACTAGAACGGAATTAGAAGAGTTCGAAGGGTTGGCTTGGTCTTGTGCCTTTTGGATTCAAAAATTTAGGAAACAGTCTAAATTTTCACTTACTTACTTCGGTTCAGTTCAAGTTTTAATAAGAAAATCTTCGACTTCACTCCATATTTTACTATAAAGTAAAGTGAAAAATAAAATTATGAATAAATTAAAAAATGATTACTCCATAAATTAATTAACTATTTTATTGTTTCTTCGTTACTCTATTTTGCAGTAAAATATAGAATGTGGTTGAATATGCTTTAATGTAATTAAATTATGGTTATTTTTTATTTTTATTTTTATTTTTATTTATAGTTATGTTTTTTAATTAAAACTTATGATATTTTATAAATTGTTGTGTAAAATGTTGTTAGTTTTCTCTTGAATAGTTTAGATTATTTACATGAGTTTTGAAACAATGCATAACTTTAACTTGTGTAATGGCCAATTATAAATATGACATGTATATCAGTAAACCATGATGTGTGTAGATACATACATTGTTCACTGTCATAGTATCGACATTATCAAGTTAGCATTATATTCTAGATCAGGACCTGCACCATGCACGACTATATTTCATTTTTATAATGATACATAAATTGGTTACTTCATATAATAATTAAAATGTATATTAACATTTTATTGTTATAGAAGTTAGTTTAAATAATGGATATTGTTTGCCATTTATAAATGTTTTACGTTTTTCACCTTTTTTTTTTATATTAGTTGTGAAAAAAAATCTGCATGAAATAATTTACTTATTTGTGTGTTTTATCTTGTGTTAATTGTGTACTTTTATAAAAACTTTAGTTGAGTTAAAATAGATTAGTTAGATAGATAATATATAAACATTTTAACTATAAACATTTTAACGATCTTGCAGTAACAAAAACCGGACTCTTTGTAAACTTGGAACACCGCCGGTCAAGAGAAAATGGCACTTACTTGGGCTGGGTTATAAAAGAGAAGTTGGTCAAGGAAGATTGAAAAATCAAATGTTATTACATTTCAATTGGACAGAGCTCGGGATAAACAAGTATCAGCCATATTGGACAAAGTACATCAATTTCAATCATCCTTGTAACTTTAGTTGCAGGCTGTTCGAGTGAAGAAGAGGACCTCGTTAGGTACATAAAATAACACATACATGTGATGTAACTAATGGTTTCTGAATGTATATATAAGATGAATGCTTCAGAGTGATCCATATGACTTGATTGTTGCCTTCAATATTCAAAACCATAATTTCCCGAGGATACGTAATCCCTTCCTTCTATAGTAGTATCTCAGCCAGTTCAAGCAAAACAACTTAACATTATAAAAAAAAGAATCTCTCACTTCTTCTTCTTTTGGTCTTTGAGTTGTCTCTCCAGAGTTCTGATTCTCTGATTCAGAACTGAACTCCTTGAGATTCTTCTCTCCGGAACACTCGAAGATGACTCGGAGGAGGAGGACACATGAGGATCTTCGGAGGAAGACATAGGAGGATCTTCATGACCAACAACACTTTGGTCTTTTGGCTGCTGAAAGGAAAATGGCATAGGCGAAGGCGGAGATGGCTGCCCGGTGGAAGAAGAGGTGCCAACATTCGGTAGATTCAAGAGCTTCCTCACATCAGGACGTCTTAGTGCTGCACACATTTACACAATGTCACATCAAAACTCTTTTATCTCACGTTTCAAGACTCTGTGGAAAAGAGATAGGGGAGAGAGACTTGCCTAATCCATACCCAAGAGTAAACAGATTGGAAGTGAGCCAGTAACAGAACAATGCCTGCCCAAAAAACTCATTGCTTATTATCCACATCAAAGAGTCAAGAGAGTAATAGTTACCTTCTCAATGCCTATCAGAACTGGAATAGAGAGAAAGGCAATGATTCTAGAGAATTTCTTCATAGTTCCAGCTACTGGATTCCCTTCCATACCTTCCTGCATGTTCGACTACAGACAGAAAGCAATACTAAAACGTCTGAAGGAAATAAAAAAGATAAAGCAAAGCATATATACAAAGCTCCTACCTCCACCATAATAATGAAAGTCGCTGCAGTGAGAAGTGGCAAGATATATGTAGTATCTGCAGTGGTGAGATCAGTAAACCAAAGAGTTCCACCGGTTTTAAATGACGGTACTTTCTCAGCCATATTCCTGATCTGTATGTAGACAAGCATCAATCAGTGAACGCATAGAAAAACAAAGATCAGAGTCAACTGAGATCAAACTGTGTATATATATATATATATCTTACCGCAAAGAAAAAGCTGATGAAGATGGGACCTTGAATAATAAGTCCTTTGAGGGGAGTAAACGGAGTTACCCCATGCCTAAGCCAATCCACCAAAAAACAGTAGATGCATATCATCAGCAAAGGAAAAAACTAGTTGTACCTTTTCAACTTTACGAGACAATCAAAACTGGACTTACTGTTTAAACAATAACTGCATCCGTCTTTGGCCTTCTGCCATAGCTTCAGGATCCGTACCCTAAAGAAAATAACAACAACACACGCAAAATGTCATAACCCCTGATGGAATCACTCATTAGTACTAACTATGAGAAATGACTTTAAATCTTACATCAATACGAAACCAGAAGGCGTTTTCGAACAATGAGACACTTACAAACGGTCACATGCTTGCGTACAAAGAACACAAGTAAAGAAAAGGAGGAGGAACAAACTTGTACCTTAGTGCCCATCTCTTGTCTTAACTCCTCCAGTTGAGGCCTAAGAAGCTGCAAGAACATGATTAGATGAAACAAAAGTGCAAAAGAGGCATATATCCTAATGTAAGAAAAACACACACTCGGAACTGACATTGAGTTTGTAAGTAGCCTTAAGTTGATTCAAAAGAATGGGAACTGTAACAGCACGAATGATCACAGTAGTCAAAGCTATCGAAGCCCACCTACAAGAAAAAAACGAAAAAAGAAAAACTCACAGAGGATACATACAAAAACAGAAACAAAAACGAGCGTAAGAAACAGTGTGTGTATATATTACATACCAGTTCAAGCCAGTAAAGGAATGCACAGCATCAATCAAATGCTGCAAAGCAGCAACAGGAAAAGCAGAATCCGCAGCTGCAATAGCAACCTCGTTTACAGCTTGGCTTGTCGCCGTCACAGCAGCTTCAACGATCTGATCAGTAACAACTTCCGGTGCAACAAAGTCGATTCCATCAACTTTATCAGACCATTCCGGTGGTGTGGTAGAGCTCATATACCGACAAGAAGACAATCCAAGACCCAACGGAGCAGCAAATTGCCTCTCCATAAACATAGAGGTAGGCTTGTTAGCTCCAATTGAGACCTTACGAATCATTGTATCTGAACTTGGTGAAGATGGTCTAGTTTCATCTTTGTCATCACTGATTAGATGGCCACACGTTGGGTAAACTCGTCTCTGTAAGAGATTGACTCTCTTCGAGATACCACGCAAGCAAGCCATTAACGAAGATCCTGCTGAAAAAGAAAAATAAGAACATTCGAATCAGTTTCTCACTACAAACAAAATCAAAAACCAATCCGACACGAGAAACCATCAGTTCCTGCTTGAATTTCTACAGGTAAGACTTTAACTTGTCCATTTTCTCGAGAGACAAGATAGAAAACGAAGGAAAACTGAGACATTACCTGACAAAAAACGGTGCGTTTTGCGAAGATCACCACAGTTCGGCTGAGTCGACGCCAAGTCTTAGGGCTAAACGACCTGAGAGAGTTGAAAGGCTTCGCGTTGTCTCTCTCTACCTGAGGTCCTGAGCTATCCAAAAACGCACCGTTTCAGCCTCCCTCGAGTCCTCCACAACCCATAACAACAATGAAAACGCTTCGTTTCGTTTATTAGTGGGCCTTTTAGTCCAAGTAAAGTAGTGGCCTTTATTGGCCCAATATGTGAATTAACACTCATCGGCCTTTTAGTATGGGCTTAGTCACACTCAGGTGCAGTTTGTGTGTCGGACCAAATAAAAGTCATACGAGGTACTCTACTCCATCACAACACTGGCATGCTTGATGCTTTAAGATTGTTTTGGTTTATTCAAGTCATCGCCTTAGTGTTTTAGATCATGCATTGAAAATATCGAACGTCTTCTATGTGTTATATTCATCTTATATCACCTTCGCACTTCATATCTTACACGCAATCTGAAAAAAAAAAAAAAAAAAAACATTTTAAATAGAGAAGGTTAGACTCATACTCTGTTTGGATGATTAAATATTTTTTATTTAACCACCACATGTAATGAATATTTGTTGTTAGATACTTGTCTGAAATCTGAATCGTGCCTTTTCCGAGTCCAAACTTTATATAGAAACAAATGTGCTTCTCTGCTCTCCGTTTTCATTAATCTAACTCCTTATGTGACACAGTATTACAGAAGATAAGCCCCTTAAAGTATATGATTAAACCGATCTCGAGATGCCAAAATAATATATTTGTAATAAATATTTGTTAATTAATTAACAAAATAAGTATGACTTGGGCAAGGAAAACAAAATAAGTATGATACCGGATCGTTTGGTCCAGAGATTTGTTTCGAGCTAACTATTCTTCTCTCTACCCTCTTTTTTTTTTCCCTTTCGTTTGATTAGAATATCATTATTATTTATTTGGGTGTTCTCTTCTACCAAACTTTCCTCTTATATCAAACTTTCAAATGGAATGTCTGGGATTTTTCTTGCAAAACAAATCACTAGTGTTATTATTGTATTGTTATATTTTCAATTTAATAACTATCTTATAGCTTTGACAGGTTTTTTTTAATCTATTTAAATATTAGATTTCCAACAGTTTATAATACAAAATCTTTGTGTTTGGAATTTAATAAGTTGGCAAAGGCAACCTTAGAGAAGCTCCTTTTCCGTTCCTAGTTCCTACAACCGCAAGTCAAAGGTTTGAAGATGTTATTAAATAGAAGTAGTTATGGTTGTATCTGTCGTTCTTCTTCTGTCTGATGAACGAGGCCGTTGAAAGCCAACACACAGTACGTAAGTGACGTCACTACAGTTAATTTACAGATTCGTTTTCTTCTGCTCATCGAATTAAATTACTTAATAATTGAGTATGATAATATTAATTAATAAATAATTTTTCTAGGAATTAATCTGACATGCGCAGTTATAAAATAACCTGTCTAGTTTCCAATTCTTTTTCGAGCCCCTCTCTCACTTTTTTTTTCTTTCGAGGAACACAAGAAAAAAAGTTATTATAGTTTCTCAAGATTTCTTCACTCTTTGTTTGATCTTTTTTTTTGTTCCGACAAAGAAGGTAAAAATGGATAGACGACGTCGGAGACAGAGCAAGGCCAAAGCGTCGTGTTCCGAAGGTGATCACCTTTATCTCTCTATCTCTCTACCTCTCTGCTTCTGTCCCTATCTTTCATTGGATTGAGAATTTGAGACTGATATTTGATGGTTAGCAGAAGTGAGTAGCATCGAATGGGAAGCTGTGAAGATGACTGAGGAAGAAGAAGATCTCATTTCTCGGATGTATAAACTTGTGGGAGACAGGTAAACACACACTCTCTCTCTCGATCCATCTTGATTTGCTATACTCTTTTTGTTTTCTGTTTCATTTTGATTTGCTTATATATAAAGAAATCTAAGCAAGACTGTATTTGAATTGCTTATTGATGATTAGCAAAACATATTTATTTTTCTGCAATTCTATAATAGAATTCTAAAACTGTTTTCTAAACTTTAGGTTGATTCATTTTTTTATTAAGCAGTGTTTGTATGGAGAAAAAAATGAGTTCATTGTTCTTGGTTCTGTCCGGTTAGGTTTAACAAACTTATAAACTTTATTTGTATTTTATGGGAATATAGTATATTTGCGTAATTTCTGTAAATTTAATTAGACTTTCTTATGTGGTTCGTAGGTGGGAATTGATAGCCGGAAGGATTCCAGGACGGACGCCGGAAGAGATAGAAAGATACTGGCTTATGAAACACGGTGTCGTTTTCGCCAACAGAATAAGAGATTTTGTTAGGAGATGATTTTTTTTCGTTATAAAAGTATTTTTCTCTCCTTAATTCACAATACAAGAAAAAAGGAAAGTAGTTTTCCTTTGGATTTACTATTTTGGAATGTGTAATCATCCTAATCTATATATATAAAATTTGCTTAGGAGCTTTAATTTATTATCATTGATTCAATAAACTATGCCAAAATGTAGTATATATCATATTATCTCATTTTTAAAAAGAAATTCTGTATCTCCTAAAATTTACTTTACAATACAAGATGAACTCCAGAACTTTCTACACCATTTGAATAGCAAAGATCAGTAGTTACATTATTATTTGCTTATGTGTCTAAAATTCCAGTTTTTTTCACACACAGTGATAAATCTGCATAAGAGAATACTTTAACTAAGCGAGCCTTTACAATATAGGGGAAGCCCATTCTATGGGTCAAAGTGGAAACCTATCACACTGGGTCGAAAAAGAAGCCCATTTCTCAGTTAAGACGAACAATAATAATAGGGTGACTGGGTGACCCGTGCGTTTTTGCATCATATATATATTATTATTTTTCTGGCGTTCCTTTTCATTTCTTCGTTTATCAATAATACGTGCTACTTTAGATCATTTGATTTCCAAAAATTCTATGATCTCTCATTGTTTCATCATTTGATTTTCTGCAACTACAGTGGGATTAATTATATATGTATGTATATTACTATATTAGATGTTTCGTTGTATTTGACTTTTAGATTAAAGTTGTCGGATTTTTATGGAGATTTTGTTGTTGCTCATATATAGGCTCATAGCTATGTTGAAAATACAACCATTTTAATATAAAAGACAAATACAATGAAAGTGTTAAGATGTTTTCACACGTGCTTATCATCTAACAAGACTCTCTGTGTTCGCACTTTGCGTGACTGACATTGAAATTTTCGGTACGGCGAACATCATATATTGATTGTTGGTAGTAGTTTTATTATTAATTAATTAATTAACTAGTACATATGTGAACTAGATTTTAATTATAGTACATATGTGAACTATTTTGTACATAGTCTAACAGTGACGTACGACTCTCAAGCACCTATTGGTTTTGACTTGTAAATTTGAAAGGATAAATTATGTTTAGTAACAATTCTACATAGTAAACCCAATGGAAGAAAATCGATTCTACATATTTACTTGATTAAATGTGTTTAACAAAGTTGTTTCCTAACAATTTACAAGAGAGATTCCCTTAGATAGTTCATTTTAGTTTGTTCTTCACAAAAATAGATTTTAAGAAAGAAAATGACTAAAATAGTTTTTTAGAAGTTATTTTTTTTATTAATATGCATTTATATCCCTAGGGTTAACTAATTTAGACTTTAGGGTTTAGAGTAAAGGGGTGGGTTTGGGGATATGATTTCAAATTTCAAAAAAAAAAAATTGAAAATTTCAAAAAAAAAAATGCTATTTTGGTTATTTTATTTTTCTAGGGCAATTTTTGTGACAAAAACTTAAAGAAGACTATTTAAGAGAATTGCCTAATTTACAACGCTAAGCCTAAAAATCTAAGTACATTGCATTTTATGAAAATATTGTTTTGGGAATCAAAATAAAATAAAATAAAAGATAGAAATATGTATAGCTTAACCCATTATAAAAGCATTGTTTGGTCTTAATGTTTTATTAGGATCTAAAGACCAGAATTAAAATTTCTACCAGTTCTTTACCTTTTCTTTAGTCAAAATTCCAATTGTTCATTCTATTTATTATGCGGTTGAGAAAACTATCAATCATAAGTTCAAAATCCTCTATAAGCATGACGTGACCGTGTGGGCCTTTAAATATTTGTCTACGCGCACGCAAATGTGCATTTCGTGGAAATTACCAGATATTTTGTATTGAATTCCGAATTTCCAATGGCTCTTCGTTCTATTATATATCCTCCCTTTGATAGATAAAGAGTGTGTTTGGAAGTTTTGCTTTCTTAAAGAAACCATCACTAAAATTACTTTAATTAACCGGTACCGGTCATTCACATTTTTATTAATTAGGTCAGACATCGTTTTATATTTATTTTGACGTATTTTGTCATTACTAAATCCCCATGCAGCAGAATGAATAAGTATAGATTTGGTTTTTACAAAAAAAAAAGTATAGATTTGGTTTGGGAGACTTGGGATCATTGTTTTTCTCTGAGTGTCAGTCTTTACCATGAGATTGCTACTCGAATCTAGAACATAGGTGTTTTTTATGCAAGTTGAAGATAAGCTAGTCTAAGAAGATTTGCTTAAAATACTTTCTTAACAAGTGCGTTAACCATATCTTCTAATCAGTTATATAAATATTTTTAAAAAATTATAAATATGAATCAGTCATCTAATTTCTGATGTTAATTAAGCTTATAAGTTATAAACATTAGAGTTCTTGTGGACGTATGCATCGACAAGGTAATGTCCGTGTTTAAACACAAAACATATAATTAGGAACCAGTTTGAGACAAATTTACAAACCACTAATTATGTAGTCTTTAGGCGTTAGATGTTATCAGTCCAAACTTCAAACTTCAAAGTAACAACAATCCACAGGTTAAGTAATTAAAACCACTAATCAAATGGTCCATTTGTGTTTGATTAATTATTTTATAATCACGAATAAAGTTGCTAACCCACCACGAAAAGGCCATGTGCACGTATATGCCACTGCTCGGTCAGTTTACTTAGTTTAGTGAAACATAAACTATACATTTATTCAGACGCGTGAAGAAAAGAAGGAGACGCGTTGCATAGATCTAACGACCATTTGAAATCATAATTTAGTTTTATTTAGTGAAACTTTGTCAGCAGCCTCTAATTCAATAACTTCCAAACAAAAAAAATAGTTTAGACTCAGAAAGCTCCAAGGTTTATTATAACCGAGAAACATATACAACAATGTGGATATATATCTATATTATCCACTATTCATAGTCTACATGATATTGTACTGTGCATTCTTTACGATGAACATGCCAAATGCATAAGAGCAAGAGCATAATTAACAAAAGGTTTTCAAGGTGAGATTTTAGTGAAAGTTAAGAAACAGTTTCTTCATTTCTGCTAAGAATCTCACCTTAAAGAACCTCCGGTTAATAATGGTCAAACGTCATTGTAAAACGTATCATTTACATAATTACATAAACAGATCAGAAAAGGTATCACATACACAAGATTTCTTTGTACAAGTAAAAATTTAACGAAAAAGTCACGCTGGGCACAAAGCATAAGGCTAAATTAAGGGGATATTCTCTATAAATTTACAACTTTTAGTTAAGAAAAAAAAACTCATCTACCTTTGATTTACGATAACAATTACAGCTTACTTTGCAGTTTTAAATAATTCGAACATTACTTTAACTTCTTTCATCTGTTGTGTACTCTTTTGTAGTTCTATACTTCTATATATGTATCTTTTCAACTAATTCTATCAGTATTCAAAGCATAAACTGTAACGACCCGGTTCCAATAAACCGGTTTTGTTTTATTTCTCCTAATTATTATTCCAAACCAATCATTAAACCAAAGCCTCTCGTGTGTTTTTTTTTAATTGGGTATGTGTGTGCAAGCATATATATTTCCACCTTCACTAAACCTAGCCGTCAAAGTAAAAAGCTGAAAGAAGTCTTCAGCCTTTCCGTTCACCACCACCAGCTTCATCACCTTGTTCCTCATCTCTATCATTTACCACCCGTGTGCTATGTGTATCGGAGAAGACGTGACACATTCACCATCTTCTCTCACCACCGGCCACTGTCACTAGAGAGGAGCCATTGTCGCTGGAGGACCACCATTGCTAGCCACCACCGGAAGCTTGTTCTTCACCAATCACCACTGGATCCACCGTTGCTGATGTCCATGGAGCTATCGATGCTCTTGTTTTTGTGTAGCGGAACCGAGAGGTGGAGATGAGTTAAGAAACCGGAGCTGCCATGTTCCTAACCATCACCGGACATGGAGCTGAGCCGTGTCACTGGAGATCTGGACCTTCGAACCGTAGCTAGGTCCGAGAAGGTTAAGTGTATCATTAGTTGTTTCTTGTAAAACAAGAAACATATTTAACGTGCACCCTTGTCATGGCATGCGTAGGAAGAGATCATGGACCTTATGGGTGACTTGTTTGCCAAGTCATTCTGTCTAAAGCATAGATGTTTGATGAGGCATATCAGTTCCTGAGTATGACGTGATCAATTCCAATCTTGGCTAAGGTGAGGGTTACTCCGTTTAAATTCCGTACTAGTTTAGTACTGCTATTATGAGAAGTCAAGTTTCGAAACATGATCAGTCTCTATGAATCGAGTCTTGTCTGAATTTATTGTTATTGATTGTTAAACTGGAATAAGATAATAGAGGATTCAACTATTGCGTGAATTGATTGATGTTAAAAACGGTTATATATATATGTATATACATAGTTATGAGTAGGGACTATGTGATGGGGCGTGAGTTCGGAGCTGTCCGAACTTCGACGCTACGGTACGATATGGGCGTGAGTTCAGAGACGTTTGAGCTTCGACGCTAATGTGTGGGGCGTGGTGCAGAGACGTTTGCATTCGACGCTACGGTGGGCAGGGGTACAGAGACAGACTGTACTAGCGACACTACGAGTATATGTATTTATCCCTATGTGGAAATGCGTGGTGCAGAGAGTAGCTATGTGCTATTAGCGCATTGATTGTTGTTTGGTGAGGTGTACTAGGCACCGTGTTTGTTTCATGCTAGAGCTAGGCCTACATAGTCGTAGTACTATGTACTGAGTCAGTGGTTTGCGGTTTAGCATCCCATACCTCACTGAGTGACTCCCCTGTTACTCACCCCTCTTTTTCCCTTGCAGGTGAGTATGACGAGTAGTCGAATATCTGGACGGTTCGGTGTCTTTGGGATCATCGTGTTTTATTACGGTTTTAGTTATTATTTTATACGAGCTTTCGTTACGGTTTATTTTGGTTATTAGATTTAAAAATGATTTCTCTTGCGCTTATTTTATTAAAAGTTTAAATATTTTATTTGATTTTTAAATTACTCGGTTTAATTTGATATTTTACCGGTAGTGACACGCCGTTCTCGAGAGAGGAGGAGACGGGTGTCACATAAACATTGGTGAATTTTATAACTCATATGGATGATGGATCATCATGGTATATAATTAAACCACATTGATAATGCTAATGATAATAAGTCGCTGTCAATTGTGTGAAAGGGAAAGGCGCATTATTCTTTAATCCACACTGCATGGTTTGATGTGATCCATAGATTCTCGATTTGCTTTTAGGTTCATGTAATCTCCATCTTTGACTCCCCCTATAAAAACATAATTAGTTATATAATCAATGTATGATATCACTGAAATGTAAAATTATAAGAAAATCAAAATTGACATGACATCACAGTCCCTACGTACGTCACTGGAAACAAAAGATAATTCATTCAACCGGTTTCCTATAACGCGGTAGGACTAGAAGGTCTCGTCTCTTTGAAGATGATTTGTTTATTGGTTTACTCGGCTTAATCATAGCCATCAGATAAATAATAAAAATATCTAATAATAAGATTAGCTAAACTTGAGTGAGACTCTCAGAGCATGTTTAACCCTATAACCTCCAATGGGTTTCTTAGTTACTTTTTAATTAATAAAACTAAACAAATAACCTTAGTTAAGAAACTCCCATTTTAGTAGGTGCATTGGGAGTTTCTTAACTAGAGGTTCTTAAGTCTAAAAAAAAATATATATATGTTTTTTTAATATAAAACTTATTTATTAAATAAAACATATTAAAAGAACACATCTAGAAGGGAAAGAAAATTTAAATTAAAAATAGTACAACAATGAGCTTGGTAGTTGTTTCAATCACGTCCAAACCGAGTCCATAAATGTTCAACCAAATCGGCTTTGAGTTGTTGATGGGTATGTGGATCACGAATTGCAGTTCGAATACCCATCATATTGGCGATATTTGTAGGCATTTCTGTGGAAAAATTGAGATCGACATGTGATGTTCCGGTGGGTGACTCACCGAGAGCTGAAGCTGCTTGAGAGCTTTCTGATTGTGCTCCATCATCACACTTTCTCTTCTTACTGATGCCATCAATCTTGCAACTAGCAGCTTCACACCATTTCTGGTCGTACCTCAGCTCCTCCCAAGCATGGTGAAGGTTGAATTTAATTTTATGGTCGTTGTAGAAGATTTCATGTGCAAGTTTAACTGTATCAGCCTCATTTTGCCCACTTGTTTTCTGTCTTGTTGCAGCTGCATAGGATCCACAGAATTTGCATACCAGGTCGTTCATCTTTTGCCATCTTTGTTTACACTGAAGAGCCTCTGGCTTATCACCTCTTTCCACCTTTGGACTAGCTGCATAGTACTCGGCAATGCGTTTCCAGAAAGCAAGAGCTTTCTGCTCATTGCTTACAACAGCATCCTTGCTGGTGTTTAGCCATGCACTAACGAGCACTAGATCTTCTGAGGGACTCCATTTCTTTCTTCCTTTGCGATGTGGAGGTGAGTCTTCACAGCAGGTTGACGTTGCAGTTCCTTGAGTACTGAAGAGAGGGGGGTGTGATGATCCTAGATTCCCATCGAGTGAAAAGCTTAGATTAGGAAAGAGTTCAGGAAGGACAGTGTCCCGTTGACTGTTCAAGAGGTCAACAAAGTTCGTAGAGTCCATATTTTACAATGGCAGAAAGAAAAAGAAATGTGTTTCAAGGAAGAGAGAAATGTGTTTCAAGGAAGAGAGAAAGAGATTATGCGAGATGAGGAAATGAAGGAAAGATGGCACCACAGTTTTAATAGACGATGAAGATGAAAAGAAGATTGTGGTAGATATGTGTCTTTTAATGGATTTACTTCAGCATTCATCACAAGTTTTTCAATAGCAATGAGAAGACATGTATCTAACTTATTTATTACCTAAAGCACACAAGCATTCATCACAAGTAGTTGTTCAGAACCATTAATCACACGATTATTCCCTAACCACAACCTAACAAGCATTTATTACTGTAATTACTAGCCACAGCCTAACAATGGAAAGAAAGATCAACTCTTGCAAACTCACCGAGACTTTGTGAGGATCACGGAGGATCATCCTTGGCGGAGATGACGGAGGATAGAAGCGACAAAAGACGGAGGATCATCCTTGGTGGGGTTCGATTTTTGTTCGGTTTCGATCGATCGCGGGTTTCGATCGGTGGTGGGTTTTGCTCAGTGGTGGAGGCTCTGACGGAGAAGACGAGAACGAGGATGGAGGATCGGTGGTGGAGGATCCGTCAGAGCGTTTCGATCGATCAACGATTCGCTTCCCTTTCGCATGCGGAGAACACGAGAGAGAGGAGAGAGACGAGAGAAAAGAGAGAGAGGAGAAATAAAAAAAAAAAAAAAAAAAAACATAAACATATACTTTCTCCCAGGGGATGACACGTGCCCCTTAAAACCGATCATAAAATCGGTCACCCAAATCCTTTCTTTACAATCGATAACAGCAGTTAAATTTTGTTTTCATTTATTTAATTGGCCAAATTAGTGTATAATCCCAAATCCTTCACCAAATATGGTTTTGTTATGAACTAACGCGAATCAACTCGAATAAATCAAAAAATTAAAAGTAAACATATATTAAAGTAAATATCTTTTATGGTTTATATATTATTATGTGAAATTTATAATCAATTAAACTTATATTTTTATCAACTTCAAAACTCATTTTTTTTCTTTTTAGTAATGCATATTTATCATAGAAAAAAAAATTTCTAAAAGGTATAGAGAATCTATTTTTTTACGTCTATGATGACCTAACAAATGTTGTTTTTTTATTGATGCACAAAAATTTAATATACTTCCAAAATTAACAGGTTTCTATTGTGATTGATGAGATATAGTTTTTATAAATTATAGAAAGATTATATATCCAAAACTTATATCATATAGATACTAATAATAATTAATTTTAGCCAAACAGAGAATACTATTATTTTTTTGTTTGCATTGTAAGATAACTTTACCAGTTTTATATATTTTAAAATAATATTAAGAGAAACAGGGGAAATTAATAGTAGTTACCTTTGTCAAATTACCTCCAAGATCCTTCTATTTTCCACCCAACTTCTTCTTATTCTCTAAGTTTAAAACAAAAAAAAAATAATGAAAAAATAATAAAGAAAAAGACAAACTTATGGTCTAAGGACAAGGAAGGACATGTTATCCACTATAATAGATTCTTCTCATCATTATAAATACACATAGACACAAACACACGAAACTCACATTTCATCAAACTCTCTCAAAAAGAACACACAGAGAATTCTAAAAAAGGTTCTTAATTTTAATGGCGATGGAAGAGAAACTACTGATCAACGAACTGGAACAAGGAAGAGAGCTTGCCAAACGATTGATAAGCAATCACAAACACACTTCTTCGACTGAATCCAGCAAGAACATGATCTCTGAAATCCTCCGCATTTACCAGAATGCAATTCGCATGTTGAGCTTCAAGGAAGACGACAAGAACATCCTTAAGAGAACCCGTGAGATCGAAGACAAAAACATGCTTAAAAAGAGGTGAATTGAGCTTAAAGATCGATTCTTTGTCTGTATCTGGGTTACAATTTAAGAACTCACGTGTCTGATTCTTCTGTTTTTTTTTTTTTTTTTTTTTTTTTTTTTTTTTGTGGTTTGCAGAAAACTATCGGACAAGAAGAAGACAGAGGAAGTTAAGGTTTTTGTCGGAACAGGACAAGAACAGGGTTTAATCGATGATGGATATAGCTGGAGAAAATACGGGCAAAAAGAGATTCATGGATCCTCAAATCCTAGGTAAGATTCATCTAAGTTTTTCAACTTTGTTGTATGTTTCTGGGCAGTAGCTAAAATGTATATCTCTGTTTCTGTTGATTATTATTACAGAGGATACTTCAGATGCACACATCGATTCACTCAGAAGTGTCTAGCACAGAAGCAAGTCCAAAGATCCGACAAAGATCCTTCAATCTTCGAAGTGAAGTATCTCGGGAACCACACTTGTAACAACAACAACAACAATACATCCCCGAAGACGAACTCCTCTGTTTCCATGTTCGAAGAAGGAAACAGAGAGCAAGAAGAAGAAGAAGAAACTAAACCGGCAAAAACCAAAGAAGTGATGGTAAGTCTTGAAGATTTGGAGTACAAGGAGGAGGACATTTTCAAGACATATTCTTTGTCTAACCATGGTGAGATTGAGAACTTTGGTGGGTGGAACCTGACTCCTGCAACGACATCAGGGTCTGGAATCACCAGCGAGATTGTAACAGCTGCAGCTACTGTTGAGAATTCAGAAACTGCAGATTCGTATTTCTCTTCGTTGGACAATATTATCGACCTTGGACAGGACTGGTTCAGCTGGTAGTGATTCACATTTTAATGGTGTGGATGTAATAATGTTATATTGGCAGTAAATTGTAGATGGTGAGAGTGTAGTTTAAGGTTACATTAGTCTTTGCCGATGGTTAGAGATTGGCTTTTAGGATACTATGAGTTTTGCCCTTTTTTTTCAATAGTGTTTGTGTGAGTTCCTAAATGAAGTTTTTGATGACACAATTAATAAGGAAATGATTTTAGTAGTATAAGGTTTAGCATTGTCTGAGGTTACAAATCAGTCTTTCATTTCAACTTTTGGTGAAAAGAACCGGTGAGTATAATGAGCCTTGAGCCCAAAAGAAAGCCCAATAACAATTTAATAGCCCAGAACCCAACAGAGACTTGAGTCGATATCATCGAAGGAAGAATCCTGCAGAAGAGATAGCCGGAGAAGACCACAACAAAAAAAAAGTTCCGAAGAAGAAGAAGAAGAAGAAGATGATCTACCGAAAGTGGAGTATGCTTTCCGGTCCACCGGTTATACTCGGCGGAGCCGTAGTTGCCGCCATCGCCGTTGGCATCCTCGTACAGAACGTATTTTGATTCTCTTAATTGGATCGATCGTTAGATCTATATTTCGATTGGCTGATTTGTTCCTTTACTTAATTTGTTTATTATCAAATATTCATGTGCTGCGCTTCTCCTCTGATCTATTTGGCCTTTTGAGTTCTGCTTGAAAAGGAACGTCCTTTGATATTGAAAGTTTGTGTGCTGCCTATGCCTAGTTTGTGGATCAGTGATCCCTTTTATTTGGTTTGAATCTAGAAGCTATAAAGTTTTGATTTTTACTTGTATGACATTCGAATGCGATATCAAGCTTCTTTTTTTTTTTTATCTTCTGGAGATTATGCATAAGGAAGTTCGCATTTTTATCATTTGGTATCATATTGATCCAAAGATTTAATTTGGAGTCTTTTTTTTTATTTATTTTAATCTCATGATCAGGTTACGAAAGGAGAAGAAAAGAAGAATGTCTCATCAAACAAGTGAAAAAGGAAAAGATGGGGGAGAAGATGCTACAAATAAACTTTGTAGTGTGAGTTTAATTCATGCAGCTGTGTAAGCTCTCAATAATGCTTTTGTAAGCTTTTCTCGAATACACAGATCCTTTTTGGTGTTTTTGGATTCTTACTGCCAATGATAATATCTCGCCTTTTGCAATTTTTGACATTGATCTATAGAGTAAGAACAATGTTTTAACTTAGAATGCTGAGAGAATCTTACACTGATGTTCAGAGAATAAACAACTTAGTGCTGAGGAGGCGCATGAACATTTCTTGAGATATCTTCATGCAGACTCTCATCCCGAACCCACGTCTTAGCTTATCATTTATCAATCCCTGACCATGTAGCATCAAACTCAGATACATGAGCTTTTGAATGGTAAGGCACAAAAAATATTTTAATAAGCTTTGTGAGAGTTTATGTTGGGGCAGAGTGACTGAAGAATAACCTTATCATCTTTACCATTTTTAGTGATCAAGAAAGAATCATAAAATAACAATTTTTCAAGAGAACCTTAGTAACACTTTCTCATCAGATAAACAGCTTCAAGAAGAAAACACTTTTTTTTTTGGTCTAAGAAGAAAAAACTTTGTTACATATTACACAAACAAGTTCTTGTAAGACGAAGTCCACCATGAAGTACAAGAAGACATCTTCTTCTTCTTGATGTCTTCCTTCGTTTCGTCATTCTTCTTTCTACTTCACCATTTTCTCCTCGTTGAATACAACTTGTGGTCGTCTTGGAAACATAGGAGTAGTCGTCTTTATCTTTATCCATCAGAGCTCGCAGGCTCAAACTAGACGGCCTAGTGAGAGGAGAGAAAGGCAGTAGTCTCCGTTCGATTATGTGAGCAAAAGAGACGAGCTCGTAAGAATCGTAGAGAGGACTCCCACAGTCCCAGACTCTGTGATCACAATCATCATTCATCTTCTCGGGTAACACTGTCTCTTGTGAGTTGTAACTTCCATGCAGTCTTGCGTTTGCCATAACTGAAAGACTGAAGAGCTTCTCTTTGTTGATTTCTAACTCTTTCTTAGCTTTCTCTCTCGGTCGAAGTTTGTTGTTATATAGAGACTGAAAATCTGAGCTGGAAAGATACGATATTGTGTGTTGGGTGTGTTTTTCATGTAGTAATAAATTGCGAGGATATTCTATTTTTAGTTAAAAATATCATTCATAAATGTATTTATTTACTTAATACCAAATTCACTACTCAATTTAACAATGTATGTGTGGTTGGTTGTTCAATTTGTCACTGTTAGTATGTTACAGTAATCATTTTTCTTTTGTACTTGTTTCAAAATTAGAACATTTCTTTACGCCATAATCCACTTTTGATCTTTCTATTAATGGAATATTATATAGGATATTTTTTTCTAAATATAGGATATGGTACGTTGTAGTATTAATTACAATCAGTTGGTGAAAACGTAATTAAGAGTAAAGAGTTTGGTGTGAAAAAAGTGGCATGCAATGAACCTGTGTGCGTGGTACGTTGTCCAATAAAAAGGAGCTACATCATCTTCTTGCTACCAACTTGTCACTATGACCATGCATGCTTTTTATGATTCTTATAAGATACGTTAAAAAAACATACGTTTTTAGAGAGTTTTATTTATGAAAAGTTACTTTTAAGATTTACATTAGTGTTGTTACCAACAATTTGCTTTTAGACATGGACATTACTAGGTCCCCACCAATGATGTTCATAATCACGTTAGCTGCTGAGACAAACTCACACCACTGACTCTTATCGTTTAAATTATTATATAGTTCTTGAAAAGTACCAAATATTATTAGATGTCTAGCTCTACATTCATTCAACAATTATATTTTCCTTGAACATAATGAAACATTATATCCAGGATTCTATATAAATTCTCTTACAGTCCACGTCAAATCTATTCTATTATCCGTATTTAGTTTCCATATCTACAAACAAATTCGAATCTTGAACTTTTCTTTTTATAAATATAATGTCACATCAAGAATCTATTTATCTCCCATACATTGACTGCACAAAGTGCAAAGTACAACCAATGTGATACATATTTCTATTTATAACTTTATTTTTTTTAAAGCTGAATTAAATAACAAAAGTGAAATAGAGACAATAAACTGCATAAAACCATTTTTCTTGCTTTCACAACTTCATTCAAAAGCTGTGCTAAAGAACCTACTCACCACATTGTCACACAGAATCTGCACAACCTTAACATTACTTGGCTTAACACATCTCGGCATCTTAAACTGCCCAGCCGATGAACCAAGACTAAGAAAATGTTCTTGAACCTTCCTGAATGTTCCCCTCTCGACAACTCTCAGCTCCAAAGCTCCAATAGTCTTGCTTTTTCTTGAACTCGTATAGCCCACATCGATGAACCCTAGGTCTAAACAGTTGCAGCAATCTTGAAGAACATCATCCTCTGTTTCACCTGAAATCTCCCAGTATATAACGTAATGTCCTGGCTCTGTCGTTACGTCAACATGGCTTGAGAAGTCAATGACTTCAATCTTTTCTTCTGCGAGTCTCTTTGCTGCAGATTCTACAGACACCTGAAGGTCTCTTTCAGTATTCTTGTCGATGTTGATGGAGAGAATCAAGTTTCTCCTGCAGATAAACTTGAGCTGAGGAGTGTTGTTGTAGAAACCAACGATCTTCACCACGTCTCCAAGGCGGTAGCGATACAACCCTGCGTAGTTTGTTATTACAACCTCGTACTCCTCTCCTATCTTGACTTCAGTTAAACCAACCGGTGGTTCCTGCTCTGTTTCCGACACAGGGAGAAACTCAAAGTAACCAAGATTCGGAACCACAACAAACGTAGCCTCCTCTGGAGACAACTTCGGTGTAACGTTAGCAGCAATCCATCCTTCCGAGCTACCATAGTCATGACTCACAAGAGGTAACTCACCAGCGTAATGTCTCAGCTTCTTCACATAAGGCTCCATAGAGCCAGTCATGATCCCATAAACATACTTAGCGTTCGGAAAAAGCGCGGGGATCAACCCGTACCAGTTGCTCAAACTCATACACTTGGTGCGGATTGTCTCCGCTAGCTCAGGGTTAGGACCTGCGAGGAGCTTGGACATTGCGGTACGTACCGATGGAACGGTGATACGGCTGCTTAAGACACCGTCTTCTATATCGGTAACGATCTCTTCCCAAACATGTTCAAAGGTTCTAAACGCGTGGACAAGACCGTGAGCGAAGGAGGCGAAGACGTATTGCACTTTGTCTCTGAAGAGGATTCCTGATAAGAGATGGCAATACAAGGCTTGATGGACATCAGGACTGAAGATAACTTCGTCGGGACTACAACAAATGGATTGTATAGACTTCATCCCTGCTTTGAAGTTAGGGTTACGGTAAACGTTTGTGGTTGCTGTTCCAACAGGGACACCTCCGCTTGATATGTATTGCTTGCTGCTGAAGATAAACTGTAAAGCTCTTCCGTTGTCATCAATAGGGAAGTCTCTGTAGAAAAATGAAACATCAACCATGTTTTTAGACAGAACATACTTAAAGACATCAGTTAAAAAAAAAACATACTTAAAGACATAAAGACATAATTTGAGCCATGTGTCAACATATAATTGTAGAGTTCTCAATAAAATATCTCAAAAAGACATAATAAAACAAAAGAAAAAGTATTAAAGAGAATGTTTTTTTTGTAGAATTTCTCAAATGTGAACTTTTGTGATATTCTCTAAAATAATTTGAGCCATGTGTCAACATATAATTGATTTAATCCTCTTAAATAAAATAAAAACTAATTATGATTTACAAATATATTAAATAATATTATTTTGTATTTGAAAATACTATCCAGTTGCTCTTAGTAGTTGTTGCACTGTTCATGTAAATAGATGGACAAGCCAACGAAGAGTTAAAATGGAACAGAGGAAAGTGTAGACACTATACCTGTTTCTGAAGGCAAAAGCAGTGCGAAAGAGTTGTAATGTGTTCTCCATCAACTCATCAGTGAAAGGAATAAACTTTGGGCGGCCTTGACTAGTACCAGAGCTGTTGATTACAACAGATAAAAGATTTAGATTCATTCACTAATCTCTGAAATAAACATAATCAATCATATAGTATTTTATAAAAACCTTAAGGAAATGGCTGGAACGGGACGGGCTGTGAGAATAGGAGAAGTGTCACCGTCCACCATTCTTTTGATGTAAGGCTCTAAGTCAAGATCAGTGACTAATGGAACCAATGCTTTGAAAGCTTCAGGGTCGGTTGTGTTCTTTCCATTGATACCAAAGTTTTGTAAGTAGACGGCGGATTGGTTCTTTTGTAGAATGTCTTTGAGGGTTTGTTTCTGGACTTGATCAGCGTCTCTAGTCATTTCCTCGAACTCGTCGATGACTCTGTTCATGTCGAATGTCTCAACCTTTTTATCCAACATCTTGAATCTAGAAAAGAGTGAGCAATAATTTCATTAAGACAAAGCGTATTAGATTCTCATATTTAGCAAAAGACGGCTGAGATTCTGACAGATTTGCAGATACGCTCTAGAGAGATAATATAATGAAAGAAGAAACTTTTAAGCAAAGTTTTTTTTTTTGACGAAAACTTTAAGCAAAGTTCAAAACATAACTTTAAGCTCTTTATGTATCTGAGCATCCAGAAATGAAAAGAAAAAAAAACTTAATATTTTTCTGACAAGTTTCTCGGGAAACTGTTATATTTTTCTAGAGGTTATAATCAGATTCAGACCGAACCGGAAACTAACAGATTGGGTCGGGGGAGAAGTAAATAGACAGAAGACTTTAAAAAATCTTCTGAATAAAAGAGGAGAGAGAATAAAAAGTCAACGAGGTCGGACACAGAGTAATCAGAAACTGTACTTTTAAAACCGATCATAAGAAACTCAGATACGTACGGTAAAAGATTCCTTATGAAGGAGTGATGAAGAGAAGGAGAGAGAGAGAGAGTGAGTACCTGCCTGGGAGCTATGTAGCTTGGTGGAAGAGAGAGAGAGAGAGAGAGAGAGAGAGAGAAAAGATAAATGAGTGAGGAAAGACTTTGAAAAGTTCTGAGTGATTTTAGAAAGTCAGAGAGAAGCTTGTGAATTTATAGGAGACGACTTAACCCAAAAAAGTTTTTATTTTTCTTCTGAAGGCGACGGATTATTGAAAGCCGTTTTTTTCTGAGTCGCGCCAATTCTCGCCGACGGATTAGTCAGTTTCTTTTTCTTCTCCGACCAAATTTTTGTTCTGAAGTTGAAAATCCCAGATGACTCTTATTTATAACCCATTGTTATGATTAAATCATTAAATAATATGATAAATGAATCTACATTACATAGACTTAATTAGATTTGAGTTAGCAATTTAGTATGTACACAAGACAACATAAATTAATGTGCTTTTAGATCTCTTTCAGTTAAATGGGGGATATTATATACATATTTATTAATTAATTACTAATTTATAAAAAGTGATAGATATTTTTCTCCCAAATTTTTATTAATAAAAGAACACTACTCCCATTTAGAATCTATAATATCAGAGATGCTGAGATTGGTATCAAGTAAATGCAATATTCATGAATTAAGATAAGAATACACCAAATATCTATAATTAAATAAAATATTTAATTCATTTCTTTTTGTACCATATTTTATCATCAATATATATTTGTATAAAAGTAAGAATAAAATCATTGTTTCTATGGGTCTAAAACCATCACTATCAATGGTTTTTTATCTTGAATATCTCATAAACCTTAATAATATTTAATTAAAGATTTTTAAAATTTATTTTTTTAATAATTTTTAATAATTTTTTGATATGCATTTCTTGATTTTTAATTAAATATTAATAAAATTTATGAGAGTTGAAAGTGAGAAATCCTCCATGCAGATATTTACCTCTCTTTTTCTCTTCCTAATTCTTTTAATGTTTTTATGTCTTCTTTGTTTAAGTTTAAGTTATGACTATGTTTCACTTTAGCTTATGTAGTTAATTCGATTTTTATTTTAATCAGTCCTCTATATCAACCTAATCTACTATGAACATGTTTGATGCGTGATCTTTTCTATTCAACTTTCTCTTTAAATTTTTGAAAACTATATATGTTGTGTTTTGATTTTTTCCCTTTAATATCCAGTTCAAACTTAATCTCAGTTCCGTACATGATACATCCAAAGAACAAACCGTTATTATTATTCAACTTTTCTCTTTGCCAATTCATTTGTTCAAACTTTAAATTATTGACGTTTTTTCCAGATTTATAACATGTACTTATTACGTCAAATCGTCAACTATAAATTATAGCATTTGAATTTATGTACAAAGTTGAAATGTTATTTGTATAGTGTTTAGCTTATGCGCTGTACTCGCGTTCCATACGGGCTAACATACAAGTGATTATGCTAAGACGAGTAAGTAAACGACACACAATTTCTTCAACAAGCATAGTTATTTATTCTAGTAATCATACATTATGATGTCTTTATGCATTTGTCATTAGATCATCGAATATTTTTGACTATAGGGGTCCCATTGAGGCATATGGATTATATTATGCTGTCTTGTTTTACGTACGTAAGACTTGTTAATTATATGTTGGTTGGCTTTACAATTAGCCAATATAATCCCACATTAGATATCGGATATTTATTTAATTGTATGCTACCATGCAGGCTATAAAACTAGCTTTTCTTTACCTATGAAAACGAGTTGCACACATTTTCTACTTTATAAATTTACTTGAAAGATGTTGTTTAGCTTTACAATTAACCAATGGAATCACACATTTGAAATCGGGCACTTCCAACTATATATTTATAAAGTGTATGCTACATGCAGGCTATAAAAAGTTTAGTCCATATAACTTCCCGTAACACAAATATTTGCTTATATATTTTTGGCGTTTCTAATTTTTTTTTGTACAAACTAGAATCTACATTGTTATAAATGAATATATCAAACGGATAAAGTATAGTGTCATAATAATGGAGACCGTGTCATGACTCCATTACTCATAGTCATTAGTGACAAACCCAAACTTCTTTTTGCACAGTGACCAAAAAGGGTTTTGTGAAAACGACCCTCATGTATTACGCAATTCCGTTTCCGGCCACTTTTTGTTTACTATCGCTTATGAATCATCAATTTTTGTTTGTTAGCAAGTCATCTTCTCTATGTCGATGAAAGACCCATCGTGTGAACATCTTTTTCATTTGACGGCTAGCCGAAAATTTTAAAGATTGTCAACTCCTTGTGCTCAACAAATTATTTTTTTTGTAATACTGTAGTATATTTTCGAAAAACTCTTACCATTACATTTAAACGTGTTGTATATGTTATTATGATATGTCGACATACCATATATTGTAATGTTCAGGATACTGTAGAATATTCGACCGGCCGAATTAAAATTAGCCATGAAAGTTTTGGTTAAGATTAGGCTGGTGAGTTTTGGTTTTGTTCCGAGTCGACCTCACGATGTATCGAGCAAGGTCAGTGCTGAACTGCCCAATTCGACATTTCATGTGGGCAGTATTAATTAATCAATTCTGAGTTTATAATTTAATTGTCTCATTTTGTGAGTTATAAAATATATAAAGCTAAAGGGATTGTGGATTAGGTTGTGCACGTCAACTTCTTATTTAACAATGATTGATTAAGGGAGATTAGGTAAACGTTACTGGCTGTTAATCATGGTTACAAATTATTGTTAGGACACTGAACACCTACCGACCATGGAGAAGTAAATATACCTCGACGTCTTTAAGTTTCGGCCTAATTTTTTGTTTGGTTTGGCTTTTTGCGCCCATGATATTGGATAACTAGATGGTTCATGCATTGAAATAGTTTTCAATAATGAAGTAGGGAAATCAAGATTATATTTTTTATAAGCTATGGATTCTTATATTTTAGTGAAGCTTATGTTATCAATGATTTTCATCTTTTTTTTTGAAACTTTTTACTATTCAAAAGTTGAGTTACCATTGAGTATTTAATTATACTACTCTTAAAATCTAGTTGTTGGGACTTAGGAGTTTGGAAAGAGAACCTTAACATTTTTAATTCATAAGACAGTTTACTAAAATATTACAGATATCTATTAGATTCTCATAGTTTATAATTAAACAAAAATATAACATTTGACAGTTTAAAGAATACACAAACCGTATTAGAAACAAAATTCTTAACTTCTTAGAACTTATGAACCTGGTGTGCAATGAGACAATTTATTTCCTGGGTGGATCTGTAGTTAGGCATATATTCGCGTGATCACAAGATGAAATGTAGTAGAGTGCCTTTGAACCTAAATTGCTTAGCAACTCAAAGTCCGTCTACCACTAGATCACCATCTTGGTTGTTCCATAGGCTATATATGATATACATATCATTTGCATGTGTTGACTTGTATCCCCATAAATCATTTTCAGAATTAGCAGAAATCATACACAGTACTGTTGATAACTTATATTTGCATAGCAATACAGGATAATATATTGTATTTACAAAGTGAAACTTGAGAATCTTTACATTTACAGGGGAAAAGTTCGCTTCACTCTCTTTTATCTTAACATAACGCTCAATAACAAAATTTTGATTGCAATAAAAATAATGATTGTTTTTAGCTGCTTGCAATCACAAGATCAGACATGCCCTTCACATTTTCCTGGAATGCTTGCGCATTATTGGCACAAATGGTATGATGAACATGAACATAAGAAAAGCTATTGAAGCCCACACAAAAGCCCAACTTATGATCCATTAAGAAGTTTTACTAGCACATATTATTAGGGTTTCTAGATCGATATATATATGACGTTAAATGATCGTTGAGATGTAACCTTGCCTGCAGAGCCGACCATTAGGCTAAGCGCATGAAACCCATGTTTTTGGCTGCATTTAAATAACTAAAATATCGGCCATAGAATTTGACAAATATCTCTAGGCTAGTGGTTTATTTCTCTAAATCAAAACTTCACTTGCTTAACGCAGCTTCGAATTCTTCAAATTACAATTTAGGTTTTCAATTTTATTTTCTTTATCAATAACGTGGCTAATTTTTTTTTCTTCTAGTCTCTATAATATCAAGACCCGGCCCTTCTTGGCTGCACTCATAAGTATCCAGTTTCAAACCATTTTATGATATCAAACGTTCTAGTTTAGTTCTTGAAGGCAAACACAAGCCTTCTTCCATTCTTGTTCTTTGCATCTAAATAAGTTCTATGAGTTATTTTTTATTTCAATAAAACTTTGTTTTATATTTGCTATCATAGTATAGGTTTCGATTATGAGACATGTGGTTATGAGACTATGTGTGGAAACTTCACAAAGTAATTTATGGACTCAAGCAAGTCTCTAGAGCTTAGTTTGACAAGTTCAATTCTTATCTAATAGAATATGGATTCGTCTGCAACACTCAGGATCCATCTCTATCTGTATATCAACATGAAACTAGCATCACCTTCTTTCTCTTGTATGTTGACTATATGATTTTTACTGGAAATAACAAGAAACTCATCTTTACTTTTCTTCAGTCACTGAGTGGAAATTTTAGAATGAAAGACATGGGTCCTTTGAACTACTTCTTGGAGATACAAGATACATTTACTGATGATGGTCTGTTTCTGAATCAAGAAAAATATGATATTGATCTCCTTCAAGCTGCAAGTATGCTTGAGTGTGCACCAATGCCAACTCCTCTTTCACTTCAGACTGATAGGGGACCTCATCAAGAAACTCCTTTCACGAATGCAACATACTTTAGGAGTCTAGCTGATAAACTTCAGTACTTTATTCTCGGTTTAAACAAATGAATACATTATAATTAAAAACTAAATATTTGCATAACGAAGATAAACTAATTCTAACCATCTGGTTTCAAAAGTCAAAAAATCAAAACAAACGGTAAACACCACATAACTCAATATTTAAAAATCCAACAATTTACAAAATAAGCAAAAGACTATCTGATCTATTATCAAAAGTTATACTCCCTTGGTTTCAAATTAGATGTCGTTCTGGAGTAGAATTTTTGTTTCAAAATAAGTGTCGTTTTCGGTTTTCAATGCAAAATTTATTGGTAATATTTTATATTCTATTTTTCTATTGGTTGATATATGGCTAGGTGTATTGGTAATAGTGTTTTTATTTTGAAAACATGTAAAATTAAATGTTTCTTTAATCTGTGTGTATAAACCTAAAACGACAACTAATATGAAACGGATGGAGTATATCAGAAACACAAATAAACAACACATAAAGTTTATATGAATTTCTGACAAAAAGAAAAAAAAAGTCTATATGAATTTTACTCTTTTCGTTATAGATTTTTTTTTAAGTTAACATACAAAGAACATAAACCCGCGTGTTAGCGTGGGTATGATCCTAGTTTACCATTATTAGCTAATAAAGTAAGATAGAAAATATAAAACATATTAAAACAAATTTTTATTTTTATTTTTTATCTTTTTAAAAAAGAGAGAATATTATTGACCGAGACCATGAAGTGTAGAGAAATCATAATTCGTTATGTCTAAGTATTGATAATAAAAACCGAAAGGAAGATTGTCTTTTAACTTTTCAGCTTGTAAAATATTTTCAGTGTAGAGGAAAGCTGAGAGTAATAGAGTGAAATGTGATTTCATCCCCATGTGCATACGATGTTGTTAGTGTGATTAAGTCCCCAGAAAACAAGTGTAGCGTAGGTGAGGGAGGGGCACATGGGTTAGGTTTGGCCCTCCGTCATTGATGTGATGATTGTTATATTCCATTCAAAAGATACTATTAAACTATCACTACAATAGTTAATAAATTATAAATTTGGTAAGCAAAGTATAAAATATAGAAAAAAAAATTTAGATTAAAAACAATGTTCAAAAATCAAAACAATATCTTTCCTTGGCATCTTAACATCTTACCCAATAAAAAAATATCCTTGCTTGGATACAAAATCTTTAAGACTTTGGTTCTATATTTATCTCTTGCAAGTCATGTTTCACATCAACCAGGTAAGTGTCTTTTGAATATTCTCCTTGCCCTTGTAACAAGTCAGGACGAAAAAGAGAGGAAACGAAGATGTTTTTTTTTGGATTCAATAGAACATGAATCTACATTAAATCATCGATTTCTGGACACTTGTTCATCATGACATTAGCAGTTCTATCTACCATTCATCTTTGTTCTGTCAGATAGCATTTTCTGATAAATATCATCATCTTGTAAAATATGTGACAAAATTTGCGAAGAGAATTGGAACCGAAGGAGACAAGTTGGTTCACAGAGCACATGGCTGCTTCACAAGCCCATTACTTCATCCTTGTCATTGTAATTTGTCCCTCTATTTCAGTCTCGATGTGCTAATCTTTATGCTCTTTAATCAAAAAAAATTATAGCAAGATTTATAAATGTTTAATTATCACTCGTCATATATAAATTTGTAGGCAGTAAATTAAAAAAAGGCCAACCAAAGATTAACTACTAAACCTATCATGACTGAAGCTGCGTGAGAGTGAGAGAGCAAGAGGTCATTCAACTATTTCCCTCATATATGGTGTGTATCTTTCCTTTTCGGATTTACATTCATTCTGAACCATGAATTGAATTTCGATATATATATATATATATTTTAATTTTCTTTTTGCTGATTATTGAACTTTTTGTATGTTATAAGCACTTTCAAAATACAACTTTAGAACGTTTTACGGTTTTCAAATTTGAAAAAAATAAAAGGTGACCCTAAATTATTTCCAACTGCAACATGCATATTTGAGTCATGTTTAAAAGATTATTAAATCCGAAAAATAAAATGATTGATGCAACTGATCCAATGGCTAATACCTTATACCTCTCACTAGTTTGTAAAATAGCCACCTCATAAAGATTACATCAATCATTCAGTTAACAACTATAATTATACAACAAATCATTCGTATTGTCGTACATTCAACAACCGAGGTACTCCAAAATAAAATAAGTCAAGCATATATAAATCATACACTACTCGAAATAATTATAAATTATGTGGAAGCAATTCAAATGGTAAGATGATTAAACAAACTCACTAAATCTTTTTATACCTAATTATCAATCAAAATCATAAATGAAAAATATTACTTTGGCACTAGAACGATAAACAAACAAGTAAATTTATGCCAAATCAACAATGTTGTAGGCTATAGAACGCCATCATATTATATATGGATTGTTTTCTTCTAAAACCACATGTAAGATACGAAAATCTTTTTCAAAAATACAAATCTCTGCTGATTAACCGATAAACGCGCTGATCAACACCTGCTAGCCGTTAAACTAATCAGAAAACAACATGGCATGAAAAAAGACTTGAATCATTGTAAAAAGAAAATAAAAATAAATAAATTGGAGAGACTCATGGAGTCATGATGAATAAGTTAGGCTTTGGATGCCAATCTGTCAGTCAGCCCCACCATAAGACTCCAAAAGATAAATTATATTATATTTAGCTAAATATTGGTTTGTCAAAACTTATATATATATATATATATAAACAAAATTGCTAACAGTAATATTTATACAAAATAAAATTTATAAAAATAAAAGGCATAAAAAGTTATAAATCCATCACATGGCCTTGTAAGGCCGGGCATCACATTATTTGAGAATTTTTCTAAGTATTTAACACAAACTTTATATTTAGTGATTAACTAATTTGTCAAATTGAAAGACTATTTTTCATTTATTTTTATTTTCATTATTTGTTTATAAAGATGTTGAATAATTTATTGACACTGATGTCCTAACATTATAAACTAACCATCGGTTTATATTAAATATTCTTTTATTTAAAGTTGTTAAGTTTTATTTATTTAATTTTTTCTTTTTTAGAAAAATTACACAGTTATAATCTATGTAAAAAATCAAATTCTTATACCTAAAAGTCAAAATTTAAATTTATCATTTTTGTGTCCAAAACCAAATTTGATTATATCAATATGTTTAATAATAACCACTAGTCAACTCATAATTTTTAATAAAATATCTTCCCTAAAAATAAAATAAAAATTTATCTAGAAACATAGCGATGTCAATATTGACAAGAAAAGTAGGAATGAAAAGAAAAGAATCGATAATAAATCATGCATTTTGAATTTTCAGCTGACTGGTAAATAGATTTGACCGGGTAAATCACCGGTTATAACCAGTAATCAAGAACCGGGTGTTGTACTATAAGAAGAACACCTAAAAAAAGTTGTCTCTTCACTTCATCCTCACACTCTTTCTCTTTCCTCCTCCGTCTGTATCGTCGTCTCTTCAGATACTCCAGCAAACTACTTTTTTCGTCGGATCAAAACCCTAAAGAGAGATGGCGTCAAGGAGTTACGTTGCTGGTTTCGCGTTGTTCACATTTGTTTTCGCCTTCATCTCGTCTCTCGCCGGCGCTCAATCTCTAGCTCCCGCTCCTTCTCCCACCAGTGATGGTAAGAATCATATTCAACGATATCACATTCTCTCTTCTTCTTTTTCTCTCTCTCTGTCCAGATCTGAATCCGAGAGTGTGTGTTTTTTTACTTTCTCCAGGGACATCGATAGATCAAGGGATAGCGTATCTGCTAATGGTGGTGGCGTTGGTTCTGACTTATCTCATTCATCCTCTAGATGCTTCTTCTTCTTACAGCTTCTTCTGATTTGTTGTCTCTTCATTTTCAGTTGTTCTTTTTTGTGTGTGTGGATAAAAATCCCGAGTATGGTTATTAATTTGCTCATGATTTATGTTTTTTTGTCTTGATTATGATGATCATGATGATGATTCCTGGAGATTGAATCTCTGTTGTTTTCCATCAGATTATGATGATGATTCCTTCTCTTCCATATTCAATTTATTCATCTTTTATTATGTGTGTTCTTCATAGCTTGAATCACCAGAAATTTTGACAATTATTATTAACTTTGAACAGAAGAAAAAAAACAAAAGAAAAAATAACAAATCCTGTTCTTGTTCAAATTTGTGGCCTCCCATAGAAATCTGAAATTTTCAAAATCAAATCTAGAAATTTCTTGCCGTTATATTCGATTTCCTTTGAATTATTCTTGTGGAAACGGCAGTTACATTACCATTCTCAGCTATATCTTATGTTACACTTCTAAATGAGGAAAAAAAAATATTAATGTAAATTCTAAATGATAAACAACTAATCATAGAGAAAATAACTATATAAAATACAATTGCACATGATATAGTACATTCAGAAGACCTATATAATCACGGAATTATATGCCATTTCACATGTTTTTTTTCTTTTTTGACTAAAATGTCATTTCACATGTTACATAGCCCTTATCAAAAACATGACTTTACTACAAACTATGCACGAGCAGAGAGTGGCAAATAAGCTTCAAAGTATAAGTTCTGTGTAAGGAAGAAGGGACTTGGTTATGTTTCTTGTACAAAATGTTTAAATGTTATTTGGTTTAAGAACCCGAATGCAAAATGTCTGCCTTACTTAATGCAGGTTTTGTCTAAAAACCGTTGATGCTGTGGAGAAGATCATTGGGATTATGGAATATGAAGTTAGGTCATTCTTACCTCTATTTGACGCCGAGTCTTTGCAGCATCTAGTGGACAAGTAGCTGCAGCAGCAACAATACCATCAGTGAAGTTTGCACCTATTATACTGCATGTCCTTGGTTTTTAACCAATGCACGAGAGAGAATGCTTCTCCAAGTCTAAAAGTTATGAAGATTCAATCGTGTGACCAATGTTTAACAATAGCAAAGCACAATGGAAGATACTGGATGTTTTCAGACAGATCACTCACGGGCTCAAGTATCCCACCACTCCAGAGAACAGAACATCCCGGGCAAGTTGAGCACCAGGACCAGTCCATAACATCCTGTATAGTTTTGTCCATTATTTGAGCTATTGGCTAAACCAATAGTAATAAGTGTTATATTTTTGTTGACCCAATCTCACTATGAGCATTTCACCAACAACGAAGTACGACTATCACCTAACACTATTATTGTTAGTATTTAGAAGAAAAAAAACACACTGAGGATTTGGCATATTAAAGAAAAATCCTCCATCATTAACTTAGTTGGTTCGTTTCTGATAAGGACATAGATAGTTAGAGCATCTCCAACCTCACTCTATAATTTACTCTAAAATAGAGTAATAAACAAATAAAAAGGCTATTACTCCATTTATAGAGTAATGATTTTTTTGTTTGTTTATTACTCTATTTCCAACTCTATTTTAGAGTAAATTATAAAGTGAGATTGGAGATGCTCTTATACGCCAGTATCTATTTTTATAAAGTACAGTTTGTTTCACTCCTAGAAGGTCCACATAGGATGACACGTCATTAATTCGTGCATCCTGGAACCGCCACGTGTCCAATTAATGAAACGCAGAGTTACGTCGTTCGTCTTTCATCTGTGCTTTTGTTGGGCTTTGGTATGGGCTTCAACGAATGTTTTGTTTTTTTTCTTATATTGCTTATGTAAAAGGCCGTAGCAAGTCAAAAAAAAAAATAGAACTCCATCTTCATCCGCCTTCTTTGAGAATATCGATAGGGGATTCTTAGTGTTCGGCGTCTGCGCACCAACTCCGATTATGTCTAACAACCATGGTGGTTCTTAAAGAATCTGCAAGACAGCTCTTCGTGTTGGATCTTTGTGTCGTTCACCATTCCTGTTGTTACGCAGCTTACGCTTGCACTTGATCTCCTCTAATCCGTTACGCAATGAAGTCCTTCATCACCAATAATAGCGTTCTTTAATCCTTGGACCCACACCAACCACGATTGATCATTCAATGCTCCTTATCTCTTTCACAGTCTGTGGAACTCCACCTATAAAAAAGCCAGTCTTTTCCCATCAATGTCATCCAAAGGTGTGCTTAATGTTCTTGAGTTCCTCACCGATGATTACTCTGACATGTATGTGATCGGAATCTCTGGTGAGTTCCTTTTGATTGTTATTGGTTTGATTAAAAAAAAAACACTTCCCTTCAGCTTAAAGCCATTTTTTTGTTTTGGTTTGAGACTTAAAAATTCTAAATTTATTGGTCAGGTAATTTCTTCTCGGACAAAAACCTGCAGCTCTGAACTGGATCGAGGGACATGGAAATCAGTTGTTTGTGAGGTAGTAATCAGAGAAGAGAACGTGTTGAAAACGAGTGACGCTGCTTTAGTGGACCTCAATAGGTCCGTCTTCACATTCATAAGGTTTCTAAGAAACCAATCTTCGATAATGGCTAATTCCTCTGTCTTCCTGGCCGATTTGTAGCGGTCCGTTTACTTAGGTTCTGAGAAGCTATGAATATTAAGCGCGCGGTGAGCTAATGGAAGTCGACATGCTCCTCCTGGACGCCAAGGTAATTCTGGCTTGATTACATTGTTTTCTGTTTTTTTTTTTTTTTAATCCTGTCTCGCGTTGTTTGTGTTTAAATTATGAAACTTTCAAATCTTATAGTTCTTCACCGGAGATCAATTTATTCATGCCTTCGTCATAAATATTATTCCCCAGAAGTTATTGTTATCTTCATATGATTGTTGTTGTAACATTATTCCCCATAAGTTTTTGATGAGAGCTACTTTTACAAGTAAGTACAGATCGTTCATATTTTATTACATCATTATACGTCCTGTAAAATTATATATGGAACATACTCTCACAGGATACTTTCATCATTGCAGGTTGTTACAAATGACACTGGGACTACATCAGCAACAACATTGTTGAGAGGCTATGCCAAGGTTGAGCCACTGACAGTAGCTAAATTTAGCCAGTTTATCACCACAGCCGAGCCTCAGGTTCACTTGCGACCTTTAATAGATTTCTTTCCACCATCATTCTAAGCTCTGTTTATGATTGCAACATTTATTACTGCAGAAAATAGAATATATCTGCTCTGGGAAAGTCACTTATATCAAGGCAGAAAATGTATGGTGCTACATATCTTGCTCCAAGTGTGCAAGGACATATCTTGCTCCAAGTGTGCAAGGACATATCTTGCTCCAAGTGTGCAAGGAAACTTCAGAGGAGTGCCTCATCGTTTGCATGCATGTTCTGCAATCAGACTAATGCCGTTGGTGTTTTCAGGTACACAGCCATTTCAGTGGTTCTTTTTAGTAATATATATATAGTAACTAAAACATTGTAACCTGTCTATTAGGTATTGTGTGGAGATGACTGTTGCTGATGACCCGGACGAAGCTGTTTTCGTTAAGTTTCTATGGTGAAATAACAAAGCTCACCAATATCCGGGGCTGCTGATGCTGGTCATCTGCTGTATTGTGATCATTGAGGTTTACGAGAGGATAGTGGAGGACATGTATTTTGATTTAAGAAAACTGTGAAACTCTATCCAAAACGGCCGTTGAGATTCCTGAACTGCATCAGTACTTATCTGAAGTTTGCTGAAGAGACAATGAAGCAGAACAACTGATTCCACCTCTGAGATTTCTTTCTTGCCTTGAATCTCTAATAAACAAAAGAAATAATTTTATTCAACAATAAACTGTCTAACATCAACCGTCTTCTGTAACAAACATCTTCATCATCCATCTACTGCTAAATCATTATCATAGTCAATTTACATAATTTAACTTCGTATATATATATATATATATATAAATATCTAATAAACAAAAGCAATAATTTTATTCAACAATAAACTACAATCAATAAAAGTACATATATAATAAAATTCTTCCAGAATTATATTTTATAAGTTAGTCAGTAATATTTAATTTGGTGACAAAAAAAGTCAGTTATATTTATTTCAAAATTCTAATCAGTTATGTTGATGTATAATAATTATAACTAGATTTTGACCCGCGCTTAAAAAGCGCAGGTATTATTTGCTTGATTATAAAGATAAATATTAAATGAATTTATAACTTTTATTATATATCTATAATATTTAAAAGTTATTCTCTTAAATATTTATCTTTTGGTATAATATTTCGAAAACAATATCGTATAGATAGTAAAAATAAAGTATGTATAGATAGTAAAAGTAAATATTATATATCAAAAAAATATTGTATACCAAAAAAATATTGTATAGATAATAAAAGTAAGGTATGTATAGTTAGAGAGCATTAACTGTTGTATGTTTAGTTAGAGAAATATTAGGTAGGACCAAAAAATAGTGAATTAAATGAAATGATCCAAACAACCTTGCATATGTAGATTTTTTAAGACTCCTTCTCTTTTAATAGTATAGATACCTATAAGATTCTACCAAACATGTATATATAGAAATATAATCCTTAAAATATTTGTAGTTATAATGAATAAGTTACTTCTTCTATGTGTATATCATTAGTTTTAAGAAACAATGTATAAAAAATAATTAAATTCATGAAATAAATATATAACTGAAGCAAAATAACTTCATTGTACTTAATCCAATCAACTGTAATTTTAAGAAAACTATGTGACTTATAATTATTGTTAAACTAGAATAAACTGAAAGAAAATAATTATATTTATAAATGTCAATGATACTTTTAAAACCACATGTAAGATACGAAAATCTTGCATATGTAGATTTTTTAAGACTCCTTCTCTTTTAATAGTATAGATACCTATAAGATTCTACCAAACATGTATATATAGAAATATAATCCTTAAAATATTTGTAGTTATAATGAATAAGTTACTTCTTCTATGTGTATATCATTAGTTTTAAGAAACAATGTATAAAAAATAATTAAATTCATGAAATAAATATATAACTGAAGCAAAATAACTTCATTGTACTTAATCCAATCAACTGTAATTTTAAGAAAACTATGTGACTTATAATTATTGTTAAACTAGAATAAACTGAAAGAAAATAATTATATTTATAAATGTCAATGATACTTTTAATTAAAATAAATCAAACTTTAAAGTAAACATGTATTAATAGTTTATATATTCGCCCGCCCGTAGGGCGGATTTATCCTAGTTGATGAATAAAAAAATGTTATACAGTCTCTTATTATATAAGGTTTGTATTTACATCTGTTTATACAGTCTCTTAGTTGATTCTGTTTATTTACATTGTAAGTGCACAAGTTGGGAAAACAATACTTTTGTTTTCATTGTATGTTCTTTACCTTGTTGCCTAAATTGACAACACATGCCAGAGCACAGCTGTACAGATGACAAACCTTTTTATATACCAGTTGATGATTTATAGCCCTTGGTTACCAGTTTGTATTGAGATAACCGTCCTTAAACCGGTTATATTTAGCATTCCTACAGGCTACAGTGTAAAGCGTTTTGAGAAGGCTTGACATAAAGAAGATCTTATGGGGTCCAATAATCTCATTGGTACAGAGATTTTGTAAGCAACTTGTCTCACCTCTCGATTTGGTTTGGGCCAACCTCTGTCTGAAAAAGACATTACTTTTTGCAACGTGATTCACTACATGGGCTTAGACCCACTTTTAGTTTTGTGTGAGATATTAGTCTTTTGAATTTTACTGTGGAAAAGCGATTGTTGACATTGTTTTTATGGGTTAACGACCTATTTCCACACCAGAACTTTCATATAGTAACAAATGTACACGAACTTTCAACTTCGTCACAATTACACACAATTTAAGTATTTAAACCTATTATCCCATATTAGAAAGATCAAAACCCGCATCCCTCTAAAGTTTAAATGACCAACCAAAATTAATAAATAACGAGTTTAAAATTAGTTTAATATTATTTTGTTTTCAAAATTAACCAATGACTAACTTAATTATATGTAAAACGATCTGAATTAAAAATGTAAGCTGGATTAACTCGACCTAACAACACAAACTAAAAAGTAGATCTTATAACCCGACCAAGACCCAACTTATTTAACCCAAAATCAAAATTCTTAAATACCTAAATCCCAAAATTCGAAAATATTGTGTCTTTTCATTGTTTTTAAAGCTTTGGTAGGAGTTTAGGTTGAGTTTATAGTTGGATCTGAGGTTTGGATCATGTTTTAAATTTGATCTTGATCTCGATTTAGATTCTAAACCATTAAAACCAAATCAAACTTCCGGCTGTGTGGTTTTGGGTTTCGATCTTTCTAATTAGATAGTAATAGATTTAGATACTTAAATTGTGTGCAATTACGACGAAGTTGAAAGTTCGTGTACATTTGTTACTATATGAAAGTTTTGGTGTTGAAATAGGTCGTTAACCTGTTTTTATTGATATAAACTTAGCTCTCCTGCCACACGCATTGAATGGTCCAAATAGATTGAGCGTTGCTTCTGAGTGAAAAAGAGGGTTGTAAGCAGTCTAGTCTCAGCACTTCGGGAAGCCAAGACGGTCTGGTCCAATTTTTAAAGCAATGAAAGAGGCAGATCTATTCAATTGGTCAAATTTAAACCTCGAACGGACCAATACTGTTGGTATTGCTGTTTTAGGTGAATGGTCCTTTTTATTTCTAAAACATCACAGTTCACAGACCTCTTTCTATTATTTTAAAAATTCATCCTATAAGAATTCTTTTTAAAGTATACTATTACTGCTTCTCTATTTTGATTTTACACGTCAAAATTGGAAAAACGAATGATGAACAACAAATATCATAGTTAGTAGAAATGCAAGAAAGTCTATAATCAATATTAAACATTCCCAAAAGTAGCCAAAGAGTGACAGGTTGAAACCATGTGAATAAACAAATAAATCATTTGGGGGATTAAGTTCAACGGCAAGATCATGAAGTCTTCGTCTTCCAATGAAGACTCTTTCCTTTAGATTTCCATTCGCCAAGGTGGTCTTTGACAGAAAGACATCCAAGTTCATGTCCCAATACATTGTCTTTCTTTCTTCTCACTACTGTTTCTTTGCTTTTTTTTCTTTCACTTCCTTGAGTATATACATCAACTTAATAGATAACATGGCTTCTGATTTGATCTCTAATTTTTGAAACAACAAAATGGCCATTTTTGGTAGTAGTTTATATCGTATCATATTTAAATAAAAAAGTTTCACAGTTATTTAGGGATGCTTTTAAACTATTTTATAGATTTTAATTATTTTTATATAACAATTTTGAATTGCTAACATCAAAGCTTTGATTGGCTAAAAAGGTTAAAAGTGTTGGGTATAAGGTTTTTGATATTTCACATTCGTTTGCATGTACAAGAAAATGATGTGTGTGATAAATACCAAATTTTGTGTTGTCTACTTTTGCTATTTGTGTCCGAATCAAACTAACTATTTACATATATACATCTAACAATTTTTTAATACAAGAAGGAAAAAAGTGTAGTAATTGGTTGTCATTGAAATTGAGAAGGTTGTTAAAGTGGAGACAATTTGTAGGGTTCCATATGATTCTATGAGTTGGTTCTTCACATTAATGGGCATTGTTGCTCTGACACTAGTGCCCAAAAAAACCTATACGCCCATACATTTAAAAAAAAAAAGCTAACACGACAAGATGGTTGTTTAGTCTTCATATGTAACAGAATGTTTAAATGTAAATATCTCATGTTTAAATTATATTGAGTTGATCTAACATATTATTGTAATTTTTGTTTTACTCTTATTTACTGCTAAGAGAAGATTCTGATTTGATGTGTTTTTATGTGATGATAATGTGACATGTCATACAAACCCCACTTTGTGAGATTCATGCGAACTTGCGAAGGAACAAAAGACAAAGATTTACATTAACTAAATAAATATACTCCAATGATATTAGTTCAAAAAAATACACTGATAATAAACTGTCTATATACTCTGAGAGAAGCCAAAACAACACAAACCTCTACAAAATCACCCATTTCAAAATTCCCTAAATAGTAAATATACTATACTCTCACATCTTAACATCTACTACTATATTTACTAGCAAATACAAATTAAAAATCATCAATGAAGATATAGAATCATTATTCTTCCAGCAGATCGGAGCCGTCCAAGTTGGTCGACCGGGAAAATGAAAATGGACAACCAACATCCTTCGTTATCATCCAAAAACTCATCACTCTAAAGAAACATTTTAAAAGATCCAGAAAAGAAGTGTCACTCAATCCAACAAATGATCTTGGAAAAACTCATCGACATCCCACGAGCAAGAGCTTAAATCACCTATCATGCTTAATGGAAAACTCTCCCGATATTCACTAGAGATTGTGTTGGTATTGTTCGGTAAGGGCTGGACTTCGTCTAGAAACAAGTGGTTAGTAGTAATTTCTGAATCCCATAAACAATCTCCAACACCAAACAGATCAGACAAGAAAAACGGTTCCGACAAGGAAGAACTCGCGTGAGTTTCATCGTCAACGGCCTTTGTCTCTGTTCTGTACTCTGTTTCTTCGTTGCGATCAAACCGGAGAACAGAAGTAGGAGAACATACGCTGGACTGAGACTCCCTCGCCGACTCGCAACCGGAGAAAGTTTCAAGGTCGATCACCGGAGGAGTCAGAAAATTCGTAAGCGCCTTAGGTCCTTTGAGTCGAATCGCGGCTCTGTCGTAGCCAATAGCAGCTTCCTCCGCGGTAGCAAAGGTTCCAAGCCAGAGTCGAGTACGAGTGGAAGGATCACGAATCTCCGCAGCGTATTTACCCCAAGGTCGTTGCCTCACTCCTCTGTACTTCTTCACTGGCTTTACCGTTTCTTCATCACCGTTGTTCTCAGCCGCCTTGTTCGTCGCGTTTCTCGCCGTTTTTTCGCGTTTCGCGGCTCCTTCGAACCTGATTTCTTCCACGTAACGTTTGACTCTCGTGGCCCGAGCCACCAGTTTTTCGTTTTCCTCGTCGCTGGATGAATCAGTGGCGCATGGGTCAGTCACTGTGATTTTCACAACCTTCGGGAAACCGTTAAATGAGGTGGTTTTCCGGTGAACCGTGTACTTAACCTTTCTCTCTCGGCTTTTCATTTCTCTCAGTTACCAGAGGAAGAGAGTAACTTTTTTTGGATGAAGGAAGGAAGAAAGAAGAGTCAACAGCCTAAGAATAAATCTCCATTTCTTAGTTAACATAACCATCCATCTTACATATATAGTCAGTCACGCCCCATTTACTGCTTTTTCCTCTTTTTTATTGTTTGTTTGTTTTTGCCTTTTCTTATTTTCTTTCCACAAAAATTTTCAAACGTGGATTTCCGAAATTTGTTATCTACATTTTTCAAATGAGTCACGCTATAATTATGTTTTCTTTTAAAAATGGATATAGTAATTTAAAAATAGATTTAGTGGCGCTTGAGACGACTGCCTAGCCGCTTCTCTGATTAAAGAAAACTACACTATCAAACATGTGGGTGTAATTCGTATAAGAGCTCTGGTTGTAGTTATGGATGACATCATTACTCTCGTTAATCGTTTTAAATTCGCTAATTATACCGTTTTGAAAATTTAAATATTTAAATATTGTTAAGATAAATAATAAATCGATAATTTTTATTACTTACAAAATCAAGTTAAGTATCAAATATCATTATTATTTTTAATAATGATTATGTTTCTTGATTCCAAAACCTAATCAAGAAATAGTTAAATTTCTTGAGAGAGAAAGCCAGAGAAAAAAAATGGTTAGGTTTCTTAATTCCGAAAAATTTCTACAAGAGTTTGTTTTAGTTTTTTGATGAAAGTAAAAAAAAAAAGCTTTTGTATTTATAGAAAAACAGAAGGAACCAATAAGTTTAATTTTAATAGATCATGAATCTAGGGGGCTTCCGTTTGATCCACAGATTTTTTTAGGGCTGAATTTTGGAATGTTAAAAAATGTTCCATAGCGTGGTCTACAAGCAAGCTATCCCAGACTCATGTGTGTCCGTCTACCTCAAGTGCACAAGAGAAAAAATGAAACTTATAGCACGTGAGATTGGTCACATTGCTGTCACTCCCTGCTTTTAACCCACTACGATCATTATGAGTTTTATATTAGTGATGCTTTAGGAATGTTATTAAAAAAACTTTAGGAAATGTGATCTCGTCTTAATGCGAATGTCCACTGTGATTATTTTATCTTAGGGAAATAATGATCTATTTGCTTGGAGAACAAGTGATTGCAGCCCTAGATAGTTCGTTTCCTTATTGTAATCATTTTCAGCTTTAATACTGGTCACGAAAAAGGAAAATACATAAATTTAAATTTTTCTTCAAATGATAATGTTCATACATTATGGCAATTTTCCGTAATATTTTATAGATATATTTTGGTATCTTAACAAAAAATCATCTGATATTTAGCTTTGTAGTTCTTTCTATATTTTATTGAAGTTTTGACCAAGTCGGGTCATTATGTATATTTTAATATCGACTGAAAAGCATCTTCTTTCCTAATTTGTTATAATAGAATTAGGGGCCATAACCAAATCTATGACGAATCAGAGTAGTTGTTTAATATAACAGGTGCTTCAGGTGAAATATAATTTTTAAAAATCAATTTTTAGTGGAGCGCTACTGTAATTGATAATAAACTATGTAGTATATGGTCTGCATTTAGCCTATTAATAGAGAAAGGAGAAAAGCAAAAGAAAATTTTGACTATCTTAGCCTAAGGGCCACATGAACAACCTTGTAGACAAAGCGATAACAAAGAAGTTGCACAATACTACTTGAAGCATGATTGATGCAGCGCATCTTCACCTCCACTTCCCGTTAGCTTCAGCGCTTGCCTGTCTGTGGAGGGAACCGATATTAATCATTTAAAATTGGCTTTCGTCGTTAGTTGGTTTTCATATTTATCTTTAGGATTTCATAATTATCTCTAACTTTAGTTATCATTATCTTTTTAGCTGGATTTCGTCTTGTATATATACAAGCCTGTTACGTGAGCAGAGATCACGTTTTTTACATTAATAATATTTAGAGCTTTTCAAAGTTCTTCTTCTCTTTGATTTCGGCTATTCTTTGTGAATCAACGATCTCAAAGCTTGTCGACGTTCGGGTATTCTTCAGACTAAACGAACCTCGTCGTTACTATCTTGGGCTGCGCCAGTTTTGGTATCAGAGCAAGCAACGTTTCCGACCTAATTTTTTTTTTTCTTTTACTTACAGCAATGGCTCCACGACGCACCAACAATAACGAATTACCAGTGAATGAGTGGGAGGAGTTACGTACCACACTTCGTGACATCCAAGAGAACATTCAATTAACAATTCAACAATCATTGAGGGAGTTAACGGAAGCTGTTTTCCAGCAACAACGCGATCGTATTGGGAGGCGCGTTCTAAGTGATGATGGATCAACCGAAGTGGAAGATAATCCTTTCGCGGAAGAAGGTTTTCAGCAAAACAACAGAATGAACCATCCTAATCGGAATCGAGAGGACAGAAGCTGGGAGATGGGTTTCAAAGTGGATATTCCCGAATTCCATGGTGGAGTAAAGGGCGAAGAACTATTGGATTGGCTTGTTGCGGTACAAGAATTATTGGAATTTAAAAGAGTTTTAGAAGAAAGAAAGGTCGCGTTAGTGGCAACAAAGTTCAGGGGCAAAGCGGCTTCTTGGTGGTTGCAAATAAAGGCGACTCGATCTCGAGCTGGTAAAACACCAATTAACACTTGGAGTAAGCTTGAGAAGGTGCTTCGTAAAGCGTTTTTACCATACAACTTTGACCGCACCATGTACAATAGGCTCCAAAATTTACGTCAAGGGTCTCGAAGTGTCGATGATTATGCTGAGGAATTCACACTCCTGCTGACACGTAATGAGATCTTTGATAGTGAGGTACAGCTCGTGTCGCGCTTCATTGGCGGATTGAGACCGCAAATACAGAATGCCATGTCTCAGTTTGACCCTTTAACAGTGGCAGAGGCGCACAGGAGAGCTGTCGCTTTTGAAGCTCAATTCAAAGCAGCATCGCAGAGTTGGCCAACACGACCCCGATATCAGCAAACAATCACTGATTCAGTGGCAACAGGACTCAACTCAAAAGAACCTGCTGATGCACAGCGCGCTCCGGCGACAGCACGAACAACACAACCAACAGAGGACTTACGACGATCAACACGTCCTAATGCACTTCGATGTTTCGCTTGCGGTGAGAATGGTCACCGACAAACAGCGTGTCCTAACACCACGCGTAGGGGATTATTGACTGATCATGTAAAATGGGATGATGATGGAATTGATCATCAGGAAGACGTGATTGAGGACATCACTGACGATCACAATGAGGGTGATCAAGGAACCTTGTTGATGCTACGCCGAGTGTGTCTAGCACCTATGCGCCAGGATGATCAACCGTGGTTGCGAACCAACATTTTCACTTCAACTTGCACTGTTAAAGGAAAGGTTTGCCGATATGTCATAGATTCGGGAAGTTGTCGTAATGTGATATCTGAAGATGCAATGAACAAACTAGGGTTACGACGATCAGACCATCCTGCACCTTACAAGTTGGTATGGCTTAAAGAAGGCTCTGCGATTCGGGTAGTTCACCGTGTCCTTGTCTCCTTGTCCATCGGAGCATACTACAAGGACAAGATTTATTGTGATGTGGTTCCCATGGATGTTAGCCATATACTGTTAGGGCGACCATGGCAATATGATAGAGACGTCTCGCACAGTGGTAGAAGCAACGTCTACAGTTTCTTCTTCGAAAATCGTCGTATTGTTCTGCTACCTAGTCAGGTCCTTCCAGCAGAACCAGCTAAGAACAATCCTGTGATAGATCCACAACTTGCTGAAGGCACGGGTTCCAGTAACACTGTGTTGTTTTGCTCGTATGCTACTTTTGCACAGGAGCTACAATCGGAAAAATTTGCTATAGCACTTCTGGCAGTCAACACACCATCAGCATCGCAGTCAACAATCGACCCTACCATTGCTCGTTTGTTGAAAGAATTTGAGGACGTCTCGCCTCAGGAGCTGCCATTAGGACTTCCTCCTTTACGTGATATTCAGCATCAGATTGACTTAGTTCCTGGTGCAGCGCTACCTAATCGGCCGCACTACAGGATGAGTCCACAGGAGCACGAGGAATTGCGAAAGCATGTGGAAGCACTCCTCGCCAAAGGCCATATACGTGAAAGTCTCAGTCCGTGTGCAGTTCCCGCATTATTAATTCCCAAGAAAGATGGGTTTTGGCGAATGTGCATTGATAGCAGAGCGATCAATAAGATCACCGTCCGATACAGATTTCCTATCCCTAGACTAGACGATTTGTTGGATCAGATTGGAGCAGCGAGTATTTTTTCAAAACTTGACCTCAAAAGCGGCTATCACCAAATCCGAATCCGCCCGGGTGATGAGTGGAAAACAGCCTTCAAGACGCGTGAGGGTCTTTTTGAGTGGCTTGTAATGCCTTTTGGGCTCTCCAACGCGCCCAGTACGTTCATGCGTATAATGAACCAGGCGTTACGACCATTCATCGGCAAGTTTGTAGTCGTCTATTTTGATGATATCTTGGTGTTTAGTGCATCGCTAGAGGCACACATTGATCATATACGTCAGGTATTAGCTGTGCTCCGACGGGAAAAGCTGTTTATCGCTAGCCAAAAATGCGATTGGGGAGCTGACAGTGTCCTGTTCTTGGGCTATGTCGTCTCAAAAAAAGGTCTTTCGATGGACCTTACCAAAGTAGAAGCAATACGAGCTTGGCCCACGCCTCGCACTATTTCGGAGATTCGTAGTTTCCACGGACTGGCGTCTTTCTATCGTCGCTTTGTCTCTCACTTTAGTTCGATCATGGCACCCATCACCGAGTGCATGAAGGGGACACAGTTCACCTGGTCTCAAGAGGCAAGTGACGCGTTTGAACAGATCAAACAGAAGCTCACATCGGCACCTGTTCTGATTTTACCGGATTTTGAAGCTACATTTGAGCTTCATTGTGACGCTTCAAAATTAGGAATTGGCGCCGTGCTCAGCCAGAATTCCCGACCAGTGGCTTTCTTTAGTGAGAAGTTATCAGGCGCTCGGATACGATACAGCACGTATGACATCGAGTTTTATGCAGTTGTTCAATCTGTCCGCCATTGGAGACATTACCTTGTGCATCGAGACTTTGTCCTTTTCACAGATCATGATGCTTTGAAACATCTTGACAGCCAGATTAAGGTCTCTTCCCGCCACGCAGGCTGGATCGCGTATTTGCAACAATTCACGTTTACTATTAAGCACAAGGCAGGAAGACTGAATCGCGTCGCAGACGCCTTGAGTCGCAGACACGGGTTGCTTACGACTCTTCACACTTCAGTGGTAGGATTTGCGTCCTTTTCTGACTTATACGAATCTGACCCTTATTTTGGGAAAGTGTTAATGGAGGTTCGTGCTAAAACGCGTGATGATTTCACATTGCTGGATGGTTTTCTATTTCGTGGTACACAACTTTGTCTGCCAGACTGCAGTCTACGGCTCCATATTATAGACGAATTACATAAGGAGGGACATGTGGGCCGCGATAGGACACTCCAGCTAGTAGCAGCTTCTTACTACTGGCCAACATTGCGAAGAGATGTCGAGCGATACGTGGAGAGATGCCGCGCTTGCCAACAGGCTAAAGGACAGGCGTCGAATGCAGGCCTCTACCTCCCACTCCCTATTCCTACTCAACCATGGACCGATGTTAGCATGGATTTTGTCCTTGGATTGCCACGAACACAGAAGGGTAACGATTCCATATTTGTGGTGGTGGATCGTTTTTCGAAAATGGTGCACTTCATACCATGTAAACGAACTACTGATGCAGTCCGAGTGGCACAATTGTTCTTTCGTGAAGTGTATCGGTTACATGGGTTGCCGTCTTCCATTGTGTCTGACAGGGACACTCGTTTCCTAAGTCATTTTTGGCGATCTTTATGGAAGATGTTACATACTAGTTTGGACATGAGTACAGCTTACCACCCCCAATCAGATGGCCAGACGGAGGTTGTTAATCGGTCCTTAGGTAACATGTTACGAGCTCTCGTAGGTGATAACATACGCGCTTGGGAATCGCGACTTTGCCAAGCGGAGTTTGCCCACAACCATGCTGTCAATAGGAGCTCCGGTTTTAGTCCTTTTCAGGTGGTGTATGGAGTAGTTCCTCGGTGTCCTTTGGATTTAGCTCCACTCCCGGATAAAAACAGGATACACGGTAAGGCTTCGGAGTTTGTATCATCGCTGCAAGAGACTCATAAGTTAGTACTACAGAACCTCCAACGGTCTGCTCAGAAGTATAAAGCACATGCTGATACACGCCGTCGTGAGCTGCTTTTCCAACCGGGTGATCTTGTTTGGGTCGTATTGACTAAGGATCGACTTCCAGCACATGAGTACAATAAGTTGCCGCAAGAAAGATTGGTCCGGTTCGCATCTTGGAGCGCATCAACGCGAACGCATATCGGGTTGAATTGCCTGATCATATCAAGACTGCTAACGTTTTCAACGTTAAATATCTTTCCAAGTTCTCGGGTGACAATGAGGAGCAAGATTCAGAGGCGAATCTTTTCCAACCTGGAGAGACCTGATGCAGCGCATCTTCACCTCCACTTCCCGTTAGCTTCAGCGCTTGCCTGTCTGTGGAGGGAACCGATATTAATCATTTAAAATTGGCTTTCGTCGTTAGTTGGTTTTCATATTTATCTTTAGGATTTCATAATTATCTCTAACTTTAGTTATCATTATCTTTTTAGCTGGATTTCGTCTTGTATATATACAAGCCTGTTACGTGAGCAGAGATCACGCTTTTTACATTAATAATATTTAGAGCTTTTCAAAGTTCTTCTTCTCTTTGATTTCGGCTATTCTTTGTGAATCAACGATCTCAAAGCTTGTCGACGTTCGGGTATTCTTCAGACTAAACGAACCTCGTCGTTACTATCTTGGGCTGCGCCAATGATACTCCCTTTGTTTCAATTTATTTGGTGTTTAAGGTTTTGCACATAAATATTTTTTCTTTTATATATGCACCACTGCATCAATAATGTGTTTGGATATGTATTATGTGTACAATTTAGAATCAGTATAAATGGAATGTAAGAAGGATTGATTAAAACAAAAATCTAATTAGTTTTTGATTTTTAACATTGTCTAAACATGAAAAATAAATTTGATTCAATTTTTTTAATTTACTTGGCGTTTAAGGTTTTGCACATAATACTTCTTTGAATATATTTTCTTTTATATATGCACCACTGCACCAATAATGTATTTGGATATGTATTATGTTTTTTTTATAACACTTGGGTAATTAATTACATCATCATATAATGTATAATTCTATTACATTTAATGATCAACTACCTGCAACATATACAATATTGATGAACAACTCCACATATAAAGATTTCACGAAGAAGTTCTCCTATAACACTTGGATCGACATACGGTTTTGCATATACGACATCCTCGATGAACATACTCTCTCTGTAACAAACAACCACAACAAAGAGCTCTGCATGCAGTACTCTAGAACCTACAGTAAGCTTACATCTTATAATCTGCAATAAATTGTATAGTTTGGGGTATGAACCCTATATCTGCGTGTAAAAACCTTTAAATCTTAACTACTAGAATACGGTGATTCAATCGGGATATGTATTATGTTTACAATTTAGAATCAGTGTAATGGGATGTACGAAGGATTGATTAAAACAAAAATCTAATTACTTTTTGATTTTTAACATTTTCTAACATGAAAATTAAATTATCCAAACTATCTCGAAAGAACATTGCTAAATGCTAATAGACTCTTTTTCGTTTGGCTTCCTTTGCTTCATTTTTTTTTGGTTTGGTATGGCCACCGACGTTTTTTGGTAATCCTCGTTCCCCACTAGTTCAATCCTAGTTTGTTGTTTTAATTTCTGTATATTGATAATTGGTGCTGCAAAAAAGCAATCTGTAAACGTACTATAGATAACAACCATAGTACACCCTAAATTATATCATGTTACGTTTTTAATTCTGTCCTCACACACTTGAATGGAATGAGAACTATACAGCTCAGTCTCTATAATGACACACATGCAGAAAAACATAGTAAGGGATGATATAGTGGCTTTTTCTTCTGAGCTTCTTATCCCCATGCTGAAGTCTTCTTAAGCCAGCTATTTGTGTTTTCTTTTTTCTTGTTGTGTGAAATAGTTTATTAACTATTTACTTTTTTTTACTTTTTGTTGTTGCTGTAATGAACGGTTAACTATTAGTTGTTGAAAGATAAATATAGTAATCTCAACAGAAATTACTTATTGAAAATTAGCTGACATAATTGTTGTATCGTACTTGTTTGTAAACCCAACCTGATAGCATGCATAACCACTCTTGTTTAAAATTTGCACCAAATTATTTTACGGAGTGCGCTATATAAATCTCATTACCAGTTTAGGCACAAACCAACAAACACCATTCTGTCATTGTATCTCTGTTTAAAAGCATACTAGCCCAAATACGCTAGAAGCCCATTAGTGTTCTCCAAACTACTGTATGTTAGTCATTGTTTTAACCAAAAATTGTGATCAAGTGGTCATGTTTAAAAGTTTTTACACTAGGTCGGATATTTTACTTTTAGACGATATAATTTCTTATAGATTATAAAATGTAAGGTCTAGTTTGGGTCTGTATACTTACCGGTCCGAAAGCATATCCGAAAATAATGACTTATTTTTATGTTCATTTATTCTAAAGGAGGTATTTGAAAATAAAAAAATCATTACGAGGAATCGAACCACCAATATCCTTTATACCTAAAACATCACTGTTTACCATTGAAGCTATTGAATAATTTTTTCCAGTTGTGGCCGATAAATTTGATAACTTAGTGACGGTTGGAAGCATCAGCTTTCTGCTTCCCCAGGACCGCCTCTGGTAAAGTCTACCATAAATTCCAGAGTGCTGCAAACATATTCGTTTGTTGTGTGGTTGTGTGTTGCAAAAACAGTTTATCCATCGGAGATATCGTACATACAAACCTCAATAGTTGATTTGAGTGCTATGGATAAAGCAACATCGTAGAATGTTGTTTGTCAAGTTGTTCATCGATATCACATACTCCTTCTGTATCATTTTAAATGGGTTTTAAGCTTTTTTCATCAAGATTAAGAAAATACAAAATTTTATGTAATTTATTGTGGTTACATAAAAATAGCATTAAATAACACTAGTTCAACCAATAGAAATAATATATAGTATTTTGTGATTGGACACACATTTCAAATAATAATAAATTTTATCTTGAAAAATGAAAACATCACTTATTTTGAAACAAAACTAAAATCCTTAAAAACCACTTAATTTGATACAGAGGGAGTATATTATAGTTGATTTTCCTTTGTAATAAAAATAGATATTATATGATGATATAATTGAAGATTTGAGCTGTGTTGAAAAAAATAATTTAACAAAAAGAAAGCTATATATGAAGATGGGCTTCTAGACTACAGTCATGTTTTATCTATTGTGAACAAATGAGATTGACAAGTGTTTTCTGACTTTGAACATTCATACACTACTTTTTTTAAAACACTTTTTTTTTGAAACACTAACAATCATACACTGCAAAGGCTGAAATATACATACGAAGATGGATGCTTGGAGAACAAGCTTACTATCTATACACTTACTATGCTTTGTAACCAAGTTATTATCATTTAAAAAGAATACTCATCACATTACATCATGTTATCCTCCCAAACTCACATCAAAATATTACACCAACAAAAAATCTATCACACACGAGAAACAATAACACACCACTCTCTAAATACTCCACCTCAATATAGCCAATTACGCAAAATTAAATATAGAAACCCAAAAAAATTAGAATATAGTAAAGGAATATATATATTTATCTACATTATAGTTACATATATTCATATGAATGTCAGATTAGAATTCTTCGTTCCTCATTACTGTATATTCACCCTGCATTGTTATGATATCATTAACCACACATGAAGTTTCAAAATTTGGATTTAAACTAACATGAAAAAAAAATAACAATCTAGATTGTTGTTAATGTTACCATTTGAGTGTATTGAGGATGCATTTAGGTGAATCAGTATCAAGCTTGTTCAAGCTAACGCCGCCGCATCTCAAATTAACGGCGAGCATTCCGATCTTAACCCCGCCGACACCAAATCCAACTTTTGTCTTGGCGGCAACGTTAATCACCAAATCTTTGCTCTGAAACTTCGCCGAGAGTCTCTTAGCTAAACCTCTATCCAAGAGCTGGTTCTTCACCGACGTCTCCACTTTCACGCTCGTCGAGTTCTTCGGACCTTGTCGGAACCCATCAACCGTCGTCTCTCCCATCCCCGTCTCGTCGTTTCCGTTGCCAACGCTCATCTCCACGGCGGTGTTTCCGTAGTAGAAAACGAGTTTCGCGTTGGGATTCCTCATCTCGACGCGCGCTACGGCGGTGGCGGAGAGAGACGCGCCGTCGGGATCGTCGGTGAGTTTGAACCCGTCGAGGCGGAAAGAAGAGAGGCTGAAAGTCGGGAGCTTTGGATCGAACCAGAGGTAGAAAACGGCGATTGCGACTAAGAGGAGGAAGATGAAGAGGACGAGAGTAATGCAGAGGCAACAGCAGCAGGTACGACAACAGCTTCTGCGTTTTTGGTTTGGTCGGAAGGAAGAAGAAGGCATTCCCGCGGGTTTTCTCATGGGTTGTTGTTGTCTGGGAGGTGGAGGAGGAGAAGGAGTGGCCATGTTTGAATCTCTGTAACCTGGTGGTTTTTGAAGAACCGGTTTATCTGCCATTGTAATGATTTACCTCTCTTCGATGATGATTGCAGAGATAGAAACTTGGTTTCTAAGAGATTTCGAGTTCTTGGAAAAAAAAAAGAGAGAGAGAGAAACTTTGTGTTCTGTGTTAAGCCTTTTTTCTCAAAGGAGAAAAAAAAACTGTGTTCTGTGTTGTCGTGAGACGTGAGGATGAGAATTCGTTTGAAGCCGCAACTCTCGCGCGCCGTTATTTTACGTATTTGGTCCCTCTTTTCTTCTGTTCTTCCAGCATTTTCCCTTCAGTTTTTTTCTTTTCAGTTTCACCTACTTATTTCAGATATACATGAACGGAGTGGTACTAGGTTTCGATTAAATGAAATATTAGAATCTCTAAATGTACAAAATAAATATAAAACATTAAGATTAATAAAAATAGATAACAGTTAGTAAGAGGATAACAGACCTGATGATTATTCTCATTTCCTCGCAGGTTTTCACTTGACAAAACTGTAAAGAAATGTTATGTGTTCCTTTATTTCGCTTGTGTGTTTTGTTTCAGAGTTGTGCATTTTCTTTAGTGTAGAGAGAAATCTTCTGATAAAGAGAGTGTTCTTGTTTCAGCTGAGGGACATGAGAATGCTGACTCTTATTACTACTAACAATCCAGAGGTTCCCCTAAGCGCTTTTGCCATGTCTCCACTTCTTAGTCACATATGCACAAATATGCTTCATGATACTATCACTAACCAAGGGAAGAAAAATAAGTTTGATATATTTGTACATGAAACCTTCCAAAAAGAAATAAAAAAGCTTACACAAAACAACAGCGATCTTAGAGAGAGAGATCTCGCATAAATTACATGAGGTCTAAATGCAACAAAGGAAGCCATGTATAAAGAAAAACACACTACAAGAGCCTCTCGAACATCAAATTTTCAGCAGGAGGAAAAGCTTTTCTTTCTACCTCTCTCTCTCACAGAAAATTTAATCATATCTCCCTCTTTTCTAATACTATCTATCAATGTTTTCTGGAATTAGCAACACTTCTTTTCTTTACGTTGACAAATTAAGTAGACGTCGTCAAGACACGAGTGCTATGATCAAACATTCGTTAGCCAGCTGCTACAGCATTGGCTCTAGGCTTCGTATCGAGCAGTTGATGCAGTTTGCTAGTAGAGTTAGACTCATTTTCTCCGGTTCCTGGGTTCTTATTCCTGGACACACTCTTCTCTGGTTCTGAACTTTTTAGCTTATCCTGCAACCCAACAGAAAACCCACCATTTTTCAAGAAAATTGTACGTGCCCTGACAAGAATCATAGGCTAGTTAAATGCTAACTTACCAGCAAGGTTGCATTAGCTCCTCTTAGTTTATCAGATTTCTCATTAAGTTGGTTTAGTTCAGATCTTAACGCCATGTTTTCTGCTGTCAAGGCTTCAACTTTCCTAGCGAGTTCTTCAGTCTCAGCCTTTTAAAACAAAAGGTAAACGAAAGATTCATCAGCCTAATTAATGTTTAGGTGAGATTCACACCAGGAAAAAGAGCTACACTTTCTCTTTGTATGACCAAACCTGTTTCCTTAATCTTGATCTTCTAGCAGATTCTCGATTAGACTGTTTCCTTCGCTCCCGTTTCAGTTCTCTCTCGTTCTGGAGAAACAAAAATGAATAGTTATGAGAGCAAAATAGAACATCAGATACGTGAGAAAGAGCAATGAATAAGTCACATGTGTACCTGAAGCCAAGTTTCAGGAGGAACCATGGCTAAAGATTGTGACATGAAGGAGTTGGAATTTGCACTTACACCAGGAGAGATTATAGCTCTTTGAAAAGGTTTTACACCGTTGTCACCACTTGTTGGAGAAACAGAACAAAATGAGCTAGACTGAACCAAATGTCTCTTCTCGTCTACAAAAAGAAAGAGAAAAACCGAATGAATAATCCTATTCGTTCACACCAAATCGTTCTCTTTGGGACATACCTTTTGTTGGAGTTCCCTCTCGACTTCTTTTAAGTTTCGGTTCATCAGCCTTCAAAAAAACATGCAAAAAGGTCTTAACGTTAAACCCATTTGAGGTTTTGGTTTTCACAATGCATATGAAAATATGAAAACAAAAGGAGACAACAAGAGACATTACCCCAGTCGTGTTTTCATCACTGCCATCAGTTGAACCTTCCGTTTCTGAGCTGTTCCGTGAGCGTTTATGTCCATCACCATTATTTTCAGGAGGATTACCATTACCTAGAGACATTGCAAGCCCATCAAACTCTTTCAGCTTCTTCATCAGTCCATTGTCTGTGTTCCCTGTAGATTTAGTAGGAGTGTCTATGTTCAAAGGCGTCCCCGGCTGCCATTTACAAAGATCCCATAAAACAGTGAGCAAAACCATTACATAATCCATGATGAAGTCAAACTAGGTATCCTGGCTTACAGTTGTTAGAGATGGACCCTTTTGAACTCGAGGCTGTGATCCCTGTTTTTGAAAAAACAATGAAGTCAGTCACCTTGATTATGGAATAAGAGGTCACCTTGGTCAGATTGTTTAAAGTTATTTACCATGGGGATTCCGGGATGAGTATAAACCGCTGCATAGGGTGTTCCATATGGTGACATCATATGCTAAAAATATTCAAGACCAAAAAAACACACCAATGAGTTGTCTTCCAAGTAGATTTATATTGAGTCTTTGTGTTGACTAAAGATACCTGAGGATTCCACATGTAAGGAGGAGGAGGAGGATGACCAGATGCAGCCGGCATAGCTGAATTGTAATAAGGAGGCATTGCTACTCTTGCACCATAATAAGCCTGGCAAGTAACATAACCCACGTCATGGATCATGGATCATCAACATGGTACTATTACCTAAACTGAAGAGAGAAAGAGTAATAAAAAGACAAACCTGCATAGCTGCCCAATCAGGGTAGACATGAACATTTGTTTGATCCTGTCAACACATCAAGATTTATTTAAAAAGAAAAGGAACATTAGTTGTTTGACTTCAAGACAAGAACATTGACTTGGAATTATGAAACTTCATTAATATATACCGCAGGTGAAGAAGATGGTTTATCTGATTTGGTAGCCTTTGGTTCCTCGTTATTCCCCATGGATTTAAAGTTTCTCACTCAACAATAATGGCCTCTTTCTGTAAATCAAAAGGAAATTTGTTGAGAAAGATCCACAGAGAGAGTAGGGGTGGAAACGTCTTTCTACCTTCCTTCCTATGTTCAGACAACTTTCAGGAAGAAAAAAAGGAATCAACAAAGTTGAAACTAATTACATGCATACAAAGCTCTGTTCTTCTCATTGCTTTTAGCTGTTCTTTTTGTTTAAATTCAGAAAACGCAAACTTTCAATTGAATTATGAAAAAAAAAAGATGATATAAACGTAAAAACAAGAAGAGACAAAAAAAACACAGATCATATGATTCATACACCCAAACTAAGAACACCAATCTCTAATGGTAAAAAATCTTCTACCAATTTGTACAGTCTAGAATATGAAAATTACCTCCAAGAATCCGAAAGCTCTTGCTAGGGTAGCTCAGAAATCCAAATCCAGAGAAACTCGAGACCTAAAGAAGTAATTTAACGCATTTCAATCTCTCTCTTTCTCTTAAAAAAACAGAACGAAAAAGAGTTCAGTTCTTTTTTTTTTTGTGAGGGAGGACAAGAGAGAGAGAAAAAAAACGGAGCGCCAAGACGATGACCACGTCATCAGAAACGTGTCATGAGAATATATTACAGCGTAAACTACGGTCGTGTTTGATGAGTTGGCTCATCGTGATCCGTGCCGGCCATTTGTGTTTTCCCTTCTCTTGTCATCTTTTTCCGTACACGTGTTCGATTATTAGTCGCTCTAGGCATCCCTTCATGTGACTTCGAGCATGATCAAGGAGGTGGTTAGGGAATGCTTAGAAGGAGTGCTTAAAAGAAAATAAATATAATAATAGGTGAGTCTCATAAGAAGGTGTTTAGGAAGCTTGATTAGGAATTGGTGCTTGCGGGTTCTACTGACACGTAACGATCCGTAATTAGTTTATTTTAAAAAAAAATATTAAGAAAATAAAATAAAATAAATACTCCATATGGGACTTAGGGTTAATGGTGATCTTAGGTGGTCAGCATGTTTGAATTAATAGGATCACTCCCTCCCTCTCATAGAAATAAAATACAATATTTTATAATTAATCACAAATTTCAAATAACATTATTTTTAAAAAATAATAAAAACATCATTTATTTTTTAAACAAATAAAAATTCTTAAAAATCAGTTAAATTAATAAATATATTAAAATATTATTGAGTATCTAAAATAATAATTTATTATATAAATAATTAATTCAAATACTTAGTTTAATATATATTTTGATATTTGATAAATATTAATGATTTATATTTTGACAATTAAATTTCAAATTCAATTATAAATAAATTTATTTTTGAAGTTTAAGCAATTTTATTTTTAATTGAAATAATGCTTTAAGGTTTAAAAAATCGTTAATTGTTAATTTTAATTAGATTATGTTTTATTATGTATGGTTCTCATTTGTACAAAACTATGTTTTATTATAATATGTTTAATGTTACAACATATAGTTTAAAGAAGAGTTTTGTATAGTTGATAAATGAATCTCTTAAAATCATTTAAAAAAAAATAATATAGTTTAAAAAGTCATATACACAAATTTATTAAAATGATTAGAAATGTAACTGAATTTAATTAAATACAAATCAATATTTTAAAAATTAATAATTAATTAATATTCAAATTAAATTATTTTAGGTTCTACCAGATTTAACATTTAACATATGTAATTAAATTTGAATTGAACTCGACTAAATTCAGACCAAATCCAATCTAGTTTTTTATAAATTCAAATGTGGTTAAAATTTATCAAATCAAAAATTTGAAATTCGAATTAATCTGAATCGAAACCTGATCGAGAACTCGATTGTCCAGCCTTAAATCTGATTATGATAAGAATAAAGTACTTAATTATAACTTCAAATTCTGATTAGAGAGAAGGAACGTGGTGGCAAAAACAATTGAAGAAAAGACATTTAACTATTAGCAACTCCGATGTGGAGAGCACTTCTGTCCACCCTGCTCAACATCTGACCGTCCATCATAACCACCGATTCAGATTTCCAAAGGTGGCACGAGACAACCCACGTGTATGGACACATTCTCGCCATCATGGAATAATGAAATTTAAAAAAAAAAACAACAGCTGCTCCGAATCCGACGGCTGGTATAATAAGCAAATGATCCAACGGATGAAAAACAAAGCCACGCCACTTTGAATATTGGCATTCTAGAGGTTTTGATTAAGAAAAAGGAGAGGTTAAATGGGCCCAACGAGGCTTTTGCGTTGGCGTAAACGAGCTTCTATCCCACAATGTGATCCCTACATGACGAAATGCAACTCACATGGATGTATCTACGTGGCCTTTTGTTAATTGGATGATGTAGAAAATATTGTCTGGGCTCTAACTTTTATATAATCATCATACTGAAGTTCTCGATGACGTAAGCGAAGGTAAAGCCAACTTTAAATCGTGGCCGTTCATCAGGAAAGAGTCGACGGTGATGACTGATGAGCTTTAACGCCGCCTCGAGTGAGAAAAGAAAACGTATGTATATAGACCTCGAATCATCTGACGTGGCGATCAGTGTTGTAGTGGAATATAAAAAGAAACTATTATTGCTACGTGGGGTCGAAGTCAGAAAAAGAGATTTAATCGAACGGTTCAGATGTGTCCTCGACAACATGACGTGTCCGTCTGGTAAGCCGACAGTCTTACTTACGTATTTATGTGGGCCCGACCGTGACGAGAACTCGAATCCTCTTAATTTACGTAATCACCCTTAGGACTTTTCCACTAATTCCTGGACCTGGACGCTGTTTGAACTTTAGAAAGAGAAAGCCTTTTCATGTTCACACCATGCAATTAGCAACTTCATCCAAATGACACCGTTTAGGTATCTGACAAAGTGACCGTCAAGCCCATAACCCATTTGTTTAAGGCTTTATTTTATTTTATTTTATTTTTTCACGGCCCAAAACATAGAACTGACGTTCAAAAAAATAGTCAACTCGTGCACATAGAAAGTTAAATTTTTCATCCAAATTTACAGCGTGCTTACTTTTGAAACTTTACTTTCTTACTGCTCCGTAGGCAAATTACACAAGACACTCGTGGTTAGAGAGACTTAAGAGCTGCTACATCAAAGAGATAATGTAACTTATCTATGTAGAGATACACAAACAAAAAGAGGAGAGGGGAAACTGATAATTTAAGGTCTGCTAATGGTGAGCTCAGCTCGGAGATGGAGAACATCATTGATGAAGTACTGACTGTCCTCGGCGATAAACGAAGTCCAAGGAATCGCAAAAAGGTTTCTATAACCAACCGCTTTCCCACCAGTGAATGTGTAGTTCCCTTTGTATTTGCACGAGTAATCCTGTGAAGGTTTCTGTCTAGCTGCAAACTCATAGTCCACACCGAAACTCACAGCTCCTTTCTCTTGCATCCCAAGGAACAGCCCAAAGCAGTAGAACGAGCTTTGCTGGTCCATGTTGCAGTGCGCCGAGAGGAAGAAGCCTTGACCTCCTAAATGAAAAGCCTGAGAATAGACTCTCCCCGAAGGAAATAGTCCTTCGCATTCCTCTCGCTTCAAGTCCAGGTACACTATACATTGCGGACGAGGAAGCTCGAACTCCACAACTTTTACGGGTCTGTATTTGTAAGCCCTCTCTATGAAACGGCGGTTCGTGGAGTCTGATCCTTCAGCGGCTAGAATGCGTTGCCTGTGAGGGGCTTCTGCTTTGAAGAAGAGTGCTTCTATAACCTGCTTTGATGCTACTTCATGCTCGAAGTCACTGCATGTTAGTACCTTTTTGAGTTTTCTGCACGTCATGTATGGGAAGCGGATGTAGAGTGCAAGGCGTGAACCAAGAATCTCTCTACGATCTTCCAATGAACTGTACTGCCCCCTTGCCCATTTCAACACAAAATCATAAACAGCGTCCTCAGAAGCAATTTGGAGATCGTCGCTCGATAGTATCGCCTCGATTCCAGCCAATGGTAAGGCCATAACTTCCTCTTGATACCTGTACAAAGAATGGTAACGAATGAATACAAGAATTTTTACAACATTTGATTACATGCATTTGGAGTCTGTGTGTGTTACTTGGTAATGTCCTTGTAGCGAGAGGCAAGGAACTGCTTGGCTGCATCAGTTAGAGGTTGGACTGCTTCAGCCATTAAAACAGTGGAGGGAAGGTCGAGATAGAGCAAAGCGGAATCGGGGGTCATAGGCATGTTGCGGAGAAGTCTACTGCAATACCTCATGCAGGATGCAACCTCAAACTTGTCAGCAGCCATAAGCACATCTAATAAAGCAGGTGCTGTTGTTACAGTTAGAGAGCTGCTATACATAAAGTTTAAAAGCTCCATCAAAGCACCTTCCTCTGCCATAAAACATAAAAACAGAGCAAGAAAAAAATCAACAATGTGAACTCCCTTAACAACACTAACCACGTTTCATGAATACAAAATAACACATGTGAAAACCAAAATCAGTAACAGAATCAAAAACAAAAAGCAGAAACAAAGCAAAAGTTTGACAATGAAATTGACGTACCTTGTGCACTAATTATAAGGGTTACATGTCTTTGTTCTGATTCCCTCATTCCATTGGAGAACAGCTACAACGAGAAGCAAAAAAAGACAGTGTTACCCTCAATGTATGACAAACATGAGCAAACAATAAGGATACAGAGAGATTAAAAGCTACCTTGTAGAAAAAGGGGCTTTTTGCAGCCAAAATAGGAGAACTTATATGAAGTTCCTTAACATTAACAACAGTAGAATGGTCCATTCCCCAGTTTGGTTCACTAGATGCATCATCATCCCCTGGAAAACAATTTTCATAACAAAGCTACAACATTTTAGACAATTTAACCTTCACAAACCCAAACACTCAAGAGAAGCTGTAAGATTTAGAATGCTCTCTCAAGTACCTGATAGAGCCTCTTCCACCATTGCCTCTCCTTCTTCATCACCACCAGGACAATCATCCATATCAGGTAGGTTGTTGTCGGTTATAATCTGCTCTTCAGGACATGCCACGATGTCTGAAACCGTAACTGCAAATGCAAAACACATTATTAATTATGAAATTCAATCGATTCATTCTTCATAAAGGTGAAAACTTTACGTACCGCCATTACCCTTCTTGTGATCCTCTCTTCTCCTCTTGCGATGACGAGCCCAATCGGCGATACTCGTGCAACCTTCACCGTCGGACCTAGAATCCGACGGCCCGCCCATGATCTCGATCCGGAGCAAACGGTCGGAGAAGTTACTGTCGTTGAAAGCGAAACCGAAATCGCCATCGGAGGACGATTCGTGGCGGGAGAAACTGGAATCATCCATGTTGTCCGTCTTAGGGTCAAATAGATCGGAACCTCTCATATTCCTTTTTCGAAACCCTCTCTCCGTCTTCTCTCCGGCGAAAAAACCCAACAGATGAATCTGGAAAAAGGGGGCGAATTCGAAATTGGATTTTCCGAGGAACGAATTAACAAACAAACCCTAGAAATGTTTAATTTCAAATTTTTTTGTGAGCTCCTCAAAGAAAAGACGAGATGAGAGAGAGAGAGGGGGGTAGCTGGTCCAAGTTGGAAAGAGAAGGTTGAATGGTTATGGTTACAGGTCGGTTACCAATCAAATAAATGAAAGGCGGGCTAATTAAAGAAAACAGAGTTGATTTCCGTCTGTTCGTTAGTGGCCCATTTAGATTAGTAACCGGTCTTTTGACTTTTATATATTGAGACTTTAATGATTTATTAATTTATAATGTTATTAATTTACATAAATTTTCCATTTACATATTTTGAAGTATATTTTCATGTAAAAAAAAAAAAATTTCAGTATATGTATAGATTAAATTTTACAGATACTAATATTATTTTATTCTTATTCATTTTAAGTGCAAATGACAAAATAATATCAATATATTTAGAAAATTTAGAAAAACTAAAAATAGACTTCATTGTGAACAAAATAATCTACACAATATATTGTTTATATACATTGATTATTACTTACTTAAAAGAACAAAAAATACGAGTTTTATTTGTGTTCCTCTAGTAATAAGCAAAATTTAGGATTTTAGTTAGATGGAATTTGGATATAGTCAAATGTTGTGAGAAGACAATTCGTTCAACAACCGGCAATGCCTGATCTCGTGAAATATTCGTTAGGAACTTGGAATGAAAAGTCTAATTTGGAGTTTCTTTTAACGAAAATAATTAGTTCAACTCTTTACATACTTTGTTACTTAATATTTTTGAACAAATAAAGCTTGGCAATGCAACCATTGGACAGCACTTTGATTTTATGGACATATAGTTGGACTAATCTCCCGTATACACTTTTTGCATGGCAAGTCCAAACAGGACAACACATTTGACTATATTGATCACAAACGAACGAATGTATAAAGGTTGATGACAACATGTACTAAACAATCGAACTAATGTATACATAGGAACGAATCAAACAAACCAACTATAATTTATAAAACAATTGACAGTATATGCCACAAACTAAACGGTCGAACTAATTTCAATCTGATTGAATTTCCTTTTATTTCCAACATTTTTGTACAAAAAATACACTCAATAACCTATTATTATTTTATTTGTTATTTTTAATAAGGTAAGATGTACCTTTCTATGCTCTAGCTATGATTTACGGCGTGTTCATTCTAATAGCTTAAAATAAATAACAATAACAGATAATTTTGTACCAGTTAATAGGATAAAAAATGGACAATGTTGTGTATAAATACATAAGCATACCCAACTTGTAAATGATCTTTCACTAAATCAAACGTAGCTTTAGATGACTATGACATTTAGACACTCATTGCCTTGGCTCCAAAATAAAATTAAAAGGTAGCAAGTCTAATAAAGGTAAAACATGAAATTTACTAAGCGTTATGGTCTCCACCATAGTATAAACTACAAGCTCTCATTCTCATTAGTCATAAGACTCATCGCTCACAACTCATAATGATGCGCGTGCGTGATGAATGTTCACTTCATATATAAATTTTTGTAACTGGTACTACCTTAAGTATTCACTGGATGGTCTGAAGTACAGTAACTAGAAACTATACTATAAAACATTTAAAACTTCTTTGAAATATATAAAAGAACTTTTAGAGGAAAAAAACAATTCAAATTAATAATGAGCCGAGAGTTGACCGGTTATCGTTTGGGCACACTACATGTAAAAAGGCTCGTTGGGGTCTCATTATTGGGCTGAGCGTTTATTTAGGGTTAAATAGGTAAATTTGTCATTCGTCTTCTACGTTGGTCTCCTCCGTCTCTGATACATCAAAACCTCTCTCCTTCCGCCGATTTAAAACTCGCACCGCTTCCCACTCTCTCTGCTTCGTTCTAGGGTTTAATATTACTTTCTGCTTTGAAGATGGGAAGGGCAAAGAACCCTCAAAAGTTTGCTGTCATGAAGAAGACGATAAGCCACAAAGCTTTGAAGCAGTTAGTAAAACGACTCTTCTTCATTGAAAGTTTATATTTTTCACACGTGGGTTTTTCTTTAATGCTGCTTCTTCTTCAGTTACAAGGAGGAGGTTCTAAATCCAAACAAGAAGGACCTCACTGAACTTCCCAGAAACGTGTAAGCTTAGCTTACTCTTCCTTTTGTTGCCGAGTTGTAATCTTTTTTGCGTTTCCTTAGAATTTAGAATTGAGTTTTTTGTTGTTGTTGGGATCAGTCCGAATGTTTCTTCAGGGATGTTCTTTTCTCACAACACGAACATGGTTCCTCCTTACCGAGTTTTGGTGGATACTAACTTCATCAACTTCTCTATCCAGAACAAGGTACTTTATCCAGTTTGTAGTGCTATTGTCTTCGTGGAACTGATTCTAATTGATGTTCCCTTTTGATGTATTCATAGATTGATATTGAGAAGGGAATGATGTTCTGCTTGAACGCAAAATGTGAGTTACTTCAACTTTGGTAGGTGTCTTTAGTTATGGATATATTATTTCTTTAGTTGACCCTTTGATCGTTTCGGGTTTGAAGGCACTCCTTGTATCACGGACTGCGTCATGGCTGAGCTAGAGAAGTTAGGCCAGAAGTATCGTGTAGCTCTAAGGTATTTATTTGCTTTAATATTTCTAAAAAGGGTTTTGTTTTTCCTTTGTGGATTCTTAATTGGTGTAAGTTTGGTAGGATTGCGAAAGATCCTCGGTTTGAGAGACTACCTTGTGTACACAAAGGGACATATGCTGATGACTGCCTCGTTGACAGAGTTACTCAGGTAATGCTTCTGTCTCTTACTTTTTTTTTTGTATCCAGACTCTGTAAGGAGAGATACTGATGCTCTTAGCCTCGTGGTTCTTGGTTGTATACACAGCATAAATGTTTCATAGTGGCTACTTGTGATAGAGACTTGAAGCGAAGGATTCGGAAGGTAAAAGATAGTTTGACATGTCATTCCTTTTTTTAGTCCATTGCTGAAATATTTGGATGTTATCTTTGTGGTTTTGCAGGTTCCTGGTGTGCCTATAATGTATTTGGCGGGGCGAAAGTACTCAGTAGAGAGGCTGCCTGAAGCAACACTTGGTAGAGGTATCCATCTCTGGACTCTGGCATCTGAATCTTAAGGTACTTTAGGTGCTAATTCGAATTCGCTTCTGAACCTTTGGATGTGTGTGTGTTTTATGGTGCAGCTCCAAGATACTGATATTTGAACAGAGACCCGTATGGATTCTGGACTCGGAGAAACTCTGAAGCCTCCTGAGTTAGTGTCGGTTTAAGCTCTGAATCAAATGTTGTTATGTCTCTTGAGCGATTTTTGTTCTCTTGAGTTTGTTAATCTGCTGTCTGTTTGATACCCAAGGTTAATTAATAACTTACAGAGATATTTATAGTGCCTTGAATCCATTATTCTTAATCTACACAGTTTTTTTTTGTTAATCACGGACCATAATCATTGTCTTGTTTGACTTCGTACATTGATGTTGGAACTAAGATAATTTTACATGCAAAGAGAACTGTGTTTTAAAATAAAATGAAACGTGGAATGATATTGAAGTTTCGTTCTCAGTAGATGGAATTGGTGTCTCACGAGACATAACCTGCTTTGAGCTTTGGAGTTTTCGGTTTAACAAAGAACGCAGACATTACACTTTTGGTCCGTACAGGGCCTTGAATGATCTCTCCTCGTGGGTGGTTGTCATGTGACTTGTGTGCCACCGTAAGTTTGGGAACTTCCACAGCCTGAGGAACAACAAACTTGTCTCATCAGGACAATGAACTTATATCATTTCACCCAGCTTTACTAATCTAATCCATTCCAAAATCAAATTAAGATTTTACCTTATGGGCAACACCGTATGTGATGGTGGATGTTGCAGGAACGCCTGAGACCTGAGAACTTCCGACCAAAGGCTTCTTGTTTGTTACGTTTTCTTCATCACCTGCAAGAGTGTCTCAATGTATCATCAGAAAATGGTCCAAATCTATAAGTACTATCAGAAGAAATGCTATGTTTCTTGTACCTGAAAGATGGAACACTCCAGATGTCTTTACAAAAGCTTTTGAATCTTTGGAGCTGCACAATAGTTTATGTCTTAGTTGTTTAGTTACCAAGAACGTGTGTAACTAGTACTAAGGCTGCTGATTGTGGGCTCACATTGGTGCAACAGTAGTTGTTGTTCCTTTTAGGGTCTTTGATCCTAAATGCCAGGAGAGTGATTTCGATGATGGTGCATCTAAGTGAGTCACAACCAAACATTAATTTATCACTACAACTAGTATATAAAGAAGCTTCAAGATGGGGACATTGCACCTGAAGGTTGAAGACGGGATATATCTACTTGATAATGATTCTGTCTTGTGTCTGTGCGTCTGAGAGGACTAAAGTGCACCCGCTTATTAACAGAATCTAGGCAGAGCCAAAAAAAAAAGAAGGAATCAGATTTCCTAATTTGATAAACATAAACTTTACCAAGGGCCAAGAAAAAAAACTCTTAACTGGGTAGAGTGTAATGCTTGTGATGCATTGGGATAACTGCTAATAGTTGTTGCTGTCTAAGACCTTCTTTGTCTATATATGTCCGGCATGTAAGCAGTTGCTGACATACACACAAACCATAAGAGAGAGAGAATGTATAAGATCAGTAGAGAAGTGTGTTGTGACAAGTCTTGTTACCTGGCTAACACAAGAAGCTCTCAACTGCATAGTTGAAATGTCTGAACTTTGGTGATCAAAGAGATCAGTAAGCTTGGAAGCAACAGTTCCCAAGTGATCAACAGCATTAACCAGAGCCTTTACAGTGTAGTCCTTTAAATTTTCCAATACCCTTGACACAAGCAGAGCAAATAAATGAGGAAGCATCATTTAAAGCTGTTAGTAGTATAAACTATAAAGGAGAGTTATACATTACATTTGCTTTTGTTCGCTATGTAGGTAAGACTTTTCACAGTAATCAGCAGCAGAGTAAAGTTGAGGTCTCAAGTTCTTGAGCTCCTGTTACATAAAAAAAGAAGAAGTAAAGGGTGATAGTGTAAGCCTGAAACAATCAAGAAATACACAAGATCAATTCAGTCTGCATCACAAGCTAACATGAACCAATGGTAGATCAAAAGTCAAAAACTATTAGTCAACCATTGTCTTGATCCCAAAGAGCTATTAATGACACTGATACAATCTTGAATAACTGTAATAACACTAACCGACAATCATCTGATCTCGGTCCCATTTATAACTTAACACTCTTAATCCACATAATTACTGACAAAAACACTTAGTTACTTTTTACCATGGACCAAAACGAGACTATAGCATACAAGGAGGAGATCATGGATCTGGTTGAAACTATATTATTGTGAGGAGAGATAATCAGTAAGAAACCTGCAATGCGTTAACGAAGCTCTTGCTGCGTTCCATAGAAACCTCTTCAAAGGTCATTGCTGGATCATCCATCACCAAAGCTTCCTCTTCCATTTTTTAGCTTCTTCTTCTCTTCTCTTACGTATCACTGTATCAAAGTTTGTTTGTTTGGATTTGTGATGTGCGGTTAAGCTTTCTGGTGAGAGACTGCTAAGCTAACTTGAGAAAGAAAGAGAGAGAGAGAAGAAGAATGGTGAGTGAAGTAGAAGTGATTCCAAATGGCATTTTTCCTTTCTGAGTGAGTACAAACGAATACTAGAAAACGACTTCGGGAAAGACGCACTATGTCTTTTATTTACTTATTTTTAAAAATGTAAATGTCAGACTAACATAGTAATAGTGAACTAAATTAAATACTTGTATTTTGTCTACTATACATTAAAATATATAATTGTAATTCCATAGAGATATGTAAAAGAAATGTTCACATGTCTTGTATAAGCTTTAAATGTGGTAGTTGACATATAACAAATTACATATTTAAGATGAGATTCTATGCACCATAATTTAAAACGGAGGTGGATCTAGTTATCTAGACATTGTCTAGTAAACGGGAGACTGGGTCTCAGTGATCGCTTCCTGAGATCTTCACGTGTGGATTAGCTCACCAAATGGACCTGCCAATTTTACACGTCCTAAGGCCCATGGCTCAGTCATGGTTTTAATTGGGCAAAGATCATTGGCCTTAGCTTTGCTCCATTCAAATTTTCAACGATTCAGGTGTATTGGTGTATTTTCCAACCTACAAATTACTTATCGAACCAGTTGGCTTGTCTTTGGTTATACTCATAAAAACGCTTTTATTTGTTTCATTTTATTTCATTCTTCTTTGTCTATATTACACACCAAACTATAGTCTCATAGCTTCATTACTCTATATCTATAACCACACAAAAGACTATGTACACTAGTATGTATCCGAAGATGAGTCTCTAAACTCAAAATACGTGGGCTTGGGTGTGGAAGGGCAGCTAATGGCTTCAACAAGATCTTGAACAGTAAGCATTTGAAACTTTGGAGGCGAGTTAATAGCGATGTTATCGACTTTGTGTTCATAAATCATCCCATTCTTATCGAACTTATACTCTGAAGTGCCATCAAAACGACCACGAGTCTCCCAGGGACCACGAGGAACTCCGTGAACAGTCCATCGAATCATGAGAATGTTCTCTGTGGGTTGCCAAATACTAACAATGTCGACGCAGAGTGCTCTGAAGAAGACTTTTCCAAGGAAACGTAACCACCAGAACATGGATTTGTAGTTATCAATTCCCATAAAGGTGTTCATAGGGTCTCGGAAAACAATATCATCCCTGTGAAGAAAATTAGACAAGAAAGCTAAATCAAGAACAGAACGAGCAGAAATCAAAGTAAAGACAGACAAAACAGTATAAAGAGGAGAACAAGTATGATACAGACACGACCATGAAGCAGTCAGATTAATCAAGAACTGCTGACAAACCTTATCAAGAACATAACAGCAGTGCACTGATTCAGTATAAAGCTAATTAAGAGACAAACACGACCGTGAAGCAGTCAGATTAATCAAGAAAGTGTTCAGTTAGGTTCTAAGTTGTTGTTTGTCTGAACTCTGATAGGAAGAAAAAAAAGAGAGATATTGGAACCTGTAAATGTCAAAGTTGGGCTCTTTGTAGAACAAGGAAGGAAGCTCCTCTCTGAGACATTGAACGGCGTGACCCTTATTCACGTAGTAGCTCTGCTTATCTTCCTCCTCATGTCTGCTAATTTTGCAGTCTTCTTTCACAGGAGCTGAGAATTTCGCGTATAATCTCGATTTCTGATACTTCACAGCAGACGAATCTCTTGCGACAACCGCGGAGACAGTAACCGTCGTCCTCATAAACGCATGACTTAGATTCGAATCGGACAAGATACGCGCAGAGACGGTGGGTATATCCGGCGATCGGACAAGGAAGGCCATAGAATTGAACACTAAACTAGGAGGACGATGAAGGGTGCTTCGAGGAGGATTGAGAAGAAGACGAGAAGTCGCGACGCAGGGGATAGTTGGTCACGAAAATTCTCTTAAAAAGGATAAAATCTGTTTTTTTTTTGTGGATGACGATAAATCAGACTTGTAATCTTCAACGTTAAAGACCCCCCACCAGTCGATATTTTTGATAAATTAGAAAAACATATGATAGTCCATTTATGGTTAGAGCCTCAGGTTTCTCAGTAAAGCCCATTACGGAAACTAGACCAATTCCAAACTGTTTACTCATTAATGTTTTTTTATGTCCATTTATGTTTTTTTGTTTTGTTTTTTCTCAGTAAAATTTGTGGATCTTTGTTCTCCTGCATGTGACCCGCTTCAGCTTATCCCGCTGAACGCTAATCCCACTAAAAATCTATCTCACAAAAACGTGTAGCGGTTGCGGACCTACAATATCAACGCCTAATAGCACTTCGCTACAAACCTTAGCAAGCCATACCCACTGTCCAAGTCCAACACTGAACCCACATAGACGAGGCACCTTCTTTTGTAATTAAAGTGTGATTATCTCATAACTGACTTAATAAGACAGCGCAACTAATATTTCTTAACTTTCAAGTTTCATCTTTCACCATTTACAATCTACAATCTTTTTTTTAGACAACACTAGTCCCGTGTTGAGATACAGATAGTGACCAACATAATGAAAAAAAAAATTTATATAAAAAAAAACAAAATGTGGGGAAGATGATTGTTGAGCTATTCAATAGAGGAATGAATCACAACTGCCCATCTTCCCCTAATAGATTTTGCATGGGAAATCTTTCGTTACAAAACGCATTGTTAGCACTAAGCCGATACACACAATCCCTGCTTTTTCTTCAAAAAAAAAAACTCTAAAAATATTCATATCAAAACTTGAACTCATATATAAGAAAAGAAAATGTGGGGAAGATGATTGTTGAGTTATTCAATAGAGAAAATGAATCACAACTGCCCATCTGCCCCTAATAGATTTTGCATGGGAAATCTTTCGTTACAAAGTGCATTGTTAACACTAAGCCGATACACACAATCCCTGCTTTTTCCAAATAAAAAATATAAAAAAAAACACTCAAAAAAATTATACACCAAGAACTCACGACAATCCGATAACAGATCATCAACGATCTCTTGGAGAGACTCAATCTACGAAGGTTTAAAAAATTGTTAGAGAAGCCTCATTTTATGAGTATAAACGCTTCCCTGCTGGGTCCTTCGATTCTACTAATCAAATAAATCAAAACATTATCCAAAATTTAATCGGAAATAATAATAGAAATCAGGGATTGAATCCACAGATTCCGGCAATCTCCGATAATGAATATACGAAGGTAAACTTGGCTTGAATACGCATTGATTTCAGCGTTTCACCCATAGGTCCCTCGTTATACCTAAATTTAGATGCTCAGCGAATACGAACCATAATATAATCGGATTTCATCTCGCGAGAACGAGATTCGTTCCACACAATCTATTTAAACATTCCGATATTAACTCTTCATTGCATCTCTATACACAGAAAGATAATTCACAACCATAACAAAATATACAAACAAAAGAAAAAACACAGAGACGGCGGGGAAGAAGAGCAATAAACCCTATTAGAGCTGTGGAAGTTTATGTATCTTTAGATGAGTTTATATAGAGGCGTCTATTAGGGCTTATACATCAACGGATGTTTGATTGGGCCCATAATTATGATCTTCACTTTTGTTTAAAGCCCATATTCGTGCAATGAATCAGTACCGATAACCCGATCATGAAAATGTTTATTGTTTGCTAAGCCCATCTTCCGACAAATAGTATTGTCAGTCGGATCTACTGATGCCATGACCACTGATTCTTGTCTCTTTTCGGCCTGAACTCAACTAATCTCTTTAATATGGATAGTACTGACTAGTACTAATCTAATCCCGAATTTTCTAATGAGGCTTAATACATAGTCTAATCTTATTTGGCCTAACAATATATTTGCTCTCTAATCAGGAGTTATTATTTCGTTTAGTAGTATCTTTTTAACATAATCATGGACCATCAACCAAAGTTCACACTTAACACTTATCCTTCGATTTTGTGGAACCGAGTAGTCATTTTGTTTTTCTGTTTGATGACAACTTAAAAGTATATCCTCAGGAGTCTAATGTTTTCAGCTGTCAATATTCGAACTCTTGATCTTCAAAGTCAGGTATTATTGCATATGTAGTCTTATTATATGCATGGGACTAATTAAACTCATAAATCACACCACGCAAACATACACAGTCAACATATATTCTTAACAACCCAATAACAAATTCAACAAAAATAACGAAAAAGAAATCCAGAATTAAAATCTCCAGTCCCCATTGTGTTATTGAAAATTAAAGAAAACCATAGTTGAAATTAAAAGAAGTCGCGAAGGGAAGGGAGCTTGATCTCACCCTGAGTAGAGACAGGAATGGTAATGTCACCAACAACAGGAATATCGAAGGTAAGTCCAATGTCGAGTTGGTAGTCAATGTCCCAGTCCGAGCCAATGTCCTTCATTAGACTAACCGCTATGCTATAAGCCACCTTAACCGGTACGTCCAAAACCGTTGTCTTGTTCCCAACCAACGAACCCGGGTCCGGGATTGTTCCCGACGCTATCGTTCTATACCCAACCACAAAAATTATTAATTAGCATGATGAACCTACATGACGCGTGCGTAACGTCCCACAACAAATTACTGATATGTTCATGTTATAATCTAAGATATTTATTATGTAATATGCAAACCTGAGACAATATATCATTTCGAGAACATGCGGTATTAGTGTTATGTTTACATGTGTAAGATTCTTAGGGCATGATTATTTTTAGAATTCCAAAATGAAATTCTTATTTTTTTATTTAAAAAAAAGAAGAAAAAATCGTAGACTGATATGTAACAGTGAGACACACAAATAATACAAAAAATAATTCTTATTTAAGAGTTTTTGGAACCAGTCTTTTGTACTGTTCACGAACCTTACATATCAGTGGACTCCGTAAACAGTGCAAAAAACTCTATAAGAGCTTGGGATAAAGATGGCATTAAGGTATAAACGTTATGGATTCAATGAAACTAAACTATTATATAAATTAGTATTACGCTAGATCATGTATATCAAACGGTTCATAAATAACTGTAACGAGAAAAAGAGATAGAAAAAGGTCAGTAAGAGGAAACCTTGTGGCACTCTTGAGGACGTAAGAGATCTGGCAAATAGGGATCGTTTGAGAGTAAGGATTCTTGACGGAGACCTTGGCGTGATAGTCTACACCTTGACGTGTCACTCCTTTGAAATCGACGTTGTCCACGGCGGCTTCCGGCGTCGGAACATTGGCTAGCTTCTCCGCAAAGAAACCTTTGGCTTTGTCCAACAAGCCTGAAATCATCGACCCATTTTCTTCTACCTCCTTCTGCTCCTTTGATGCCATTCTCTCTTCTTCTTTTTTTTTTGATGTCCCGATTGATTTGTTATTTTGAAATGATCAGATCTCTCTTATATTTTTTTCTCTCGCTAATCCATATTATTGGTTAACTAGTAGTTTGTGGCTTACACTACATCAAGACTTTTTCGTCTCTTTTTTTTTGTCGTGCCTATTTAAGGATACTGATTACAAAACGAAGATCGTCAATATACTCCATGAATCTTATTTTATAAATGTGAAGGAAGAAAAGGTTATATGACATTTGACTGGTAAGTGGTGACGTTGCATGCAAATGAGAGAGAATGAATAGGAACAAGATAAAAAGGAATGCAATGGAATATTTATTACTTTTGTTCCACGTCAATTTTTGCAAGAAATGTTTTTGTTCTATAGTTTCTTAAATTTTAAAGAATGACAAGGAATCAAACGCAGCAAAAATTCTCCATAAATGGTATAATTTTTAAAGAATGAGTAAGAATTAATTATTCTCCTTAGTTCCTCATGTCACCATTTAGACCCATAGATAAAAACCGGTGAAGTCACAAGTTACTTCAATCGATCAAAGTTCAAACGAACTAATATTCAACCGAAACCCAATGCGGTTTGATTCGGTTACCAGACAATGTTGCGTTTATAATCATTTGGTATTCATTTCATTCAGTGATTCAGATTACAGTTGTTGTTTTTTGGTTATATCGCTTAATATTGTTTTATAATCAAATTGAGTTTGAGACTATGAACATATAATTAATATTGACGAATATGAATGATTACAAGGCTGTTATTTGCTGCATTGTACGCAGTATATATGATTATGTGAAGCTAGTGACAGGAACTGCATCTGGGGTTATATATAGGGTGTACATAATAAGCTCCACAATGCTCCTTTCCTTCTTCAGCATCTGAACTTGCTTTTTCATGTTAAACATGTATTATGTGCATCTATAGTAGTGCCGTTCGGGAATCGTACTGACTCATGAGAAGAATCATGGCTGTCCATTGCAGAGGATACGAGACGAATCAAAATAAGATTCATTAGAGAGTTGCCGCTTGTGATGTGTCTCCGAGATGAGTATAAAAAGATTGAGAAGTCAACAACATTCAACTACTTCCGAGTTCCGATCAACTGCCACAAGTCAACATTAAAAAAAAAACCCATTCATGTAACCTCACTTACCACATGTGTGACTACAAAACAAGAGACATGGTTTGGTCTAGTTATTACAAAGACCTTCACACACCATAATGTAATGTCTTAAAAGTTTTTCTATCTTCCACAGAAGGAAAAGAAAAAAGAGAAAAAAGGAGCTTTATTTTGTAGTGTGGGTGACTAGTCTCAGCTAATGATCATCTTGTTGAAGAACTCAGCTTGCTCAGGGAAGAACTCCAAAAGCTCATCTTTGGTTACCCAAACAAAATCCTCGCAGTTACTTATGTTGTACTTCGAAGCTGCTACTACACTGCATTTGAAGAAGAACCTCTACAACAAGAAGAAGAAGAGAAGATTCAAAGAATCCGTCAAATTAGGTAACCGATGAGCCTTTCTTTCTCTTTCTCAGAAAGTTTTGTTGTTTACCTTGTAATATGGCAAATCAGGTGTTTCTTCTGTAGGTTGAACAGCCATGTGAGCCATTGGAGCATTCCCAACAAAGTATGTGTGAGTTAGGTCTCCCAACACTGACTTTAAAGCAGATTCAGCGCACTGCAAACACAAATTTTCACATAAGAACAATACACACTATAATAAAGAACGAAGATAGAGGGAATAAATAAACCATCACACCTTGCGAAGAGTAGGCTCAGAATCATACACTTTTTCAGGGAAATGCCAGACAGGTTTGTCACTAGTAGCAGCTCCAAATGGCTTTCCGAAGATGAGTAGATACAATTTCTTGTCAAGAGCTCTATATAACGACCTGTAATAATTGCAAAGCCATTTCAAAAGAGTAAGCGAAAGAGGACACACAAGTACATGTCGTTTTCAAAACAACTTACTTCCTATCGTTATTCTTGTCAGCCTCTGTGATTCTGGGAGCAGGTACATAGTCCATTTGATATTCACCCTTGGCTCTGTATTCACACATCCAAAAGATCAAACCAAAGACAAAACCATATCTTCGTAGAAGCTTCATTACATGAACCAGCGATGGTCATAACCTAAACTATGTAATATCTACGAGCATATGACAGACAGTACTAAAACTTTAGGTTACTAAATAAACTAAGCACCTGAAACTCACAGGAGCTAAACAAGATGATTCAAAGTTGAATGAGCATGAAACCGTTGACCAGATTTATGCATTCGGACACATGATGATCTCAACAAAAACTGAAACTTTGAAAGTGATACGATCTGAATCTATACACATGTAAAAAAAAGAGTAGTAGAGGAAAGGGAATGAAGTTCGTTACCTGTTCTTAGCAATGTCCAAGAACTCATCTGGGTATCTACGTCGAAACTGCTGTTGCCAATTGAATCTGCAAATACATAAAACCAAAAAAAAAAGAAAGTTCCAACAATCTTAGGCTGAACAGAGTGTAATAAATAAGACCACTCAGAACACACATAAAAATATCGCAAATTGAGCTGAAAATACGATGTAGTGTAGCTTTTCACATCATTCCTAAACGAAAAGAGAGAAGAGATAGAAGGAGAAAGGGGCTTTACTTGAACTCCTGAAAGGCGTAGACAGAAGGATCTGGTTTGGGTATGACAACGCGTAATCTCTCGAAAAGCACCGAAGCTACGATCTTTTCGGAGGAGCTTGTGCAATACCCTCGTAGCCTCCTGCTCTCCAACAGAGGCCTACTTAGTAACTGAGATCTCAATCTCTGCATTTCTCTCTATCTCAAAGAAAAAAAAAGGAGTCGACTTTGACAGAACAGAGACAAAACACGCCGGCTTGAGGGTTTTTCTTCTCCCCCGGGATTGAATCAAATCTTGGTTTACTGAACCAGAATCCAATCCGGTTTGCTATTATATACTAAAAAATACAAGAGTTAAAAAAGTTTGCTCCGTTGCCGGGACTCGAACCCGGGTCTCTCGGGTGAGAGCCGAGTATCCTAACAAGCTAGACTAAAACGGATTTTGATTATGTTCTAACTCTTATCAATTATAATCGAATTCTTAACTTGATGGCTTATAACATTATACTCATTTGTCCCTTTGTTTTGTGAATGGCTAAACATTCTTGTGAACTTTATCACATCTCCATGGAAGTTCTTATCAATCTGCTACCTGGAGTTAGTGAAGCGAAGAAGCTGAAGATGTTCATGTTAGTGGTCATATTTGTGAAGAAAACAGCGTGGATATAAACTATTTAGTACTGTCCATATATGTAGACGGTTAGTTAAATATTGTGTTTTTTTATAATCGTATAAAATTCTACAAAATGTCATAGCTATTATATGGCTTGTGGAATTCCCACCCGACCAAAGGAGGGAAGAGAGTGACTAAGCAGCAGCTCCATTTGTCGCGTTACTTCCATAGAACATCAACAACAATAGAACACATGCAAAGCTTTTAATTATTAGTATTTTAATTTTGAATTTTTATAAATAATAATAATATGATAAAAGATAAAACAAAGCTCTTAAATAGGATTGAAATGTTTTCAAAGAAGAATAATTCTTTATTTTTTCTTGCTTTATGATTACTACTTATTTTTTTATTTTAAAAATATAATTGTGAATACTTCATAGAGATTACCAATGCTAATAATACAATTGAGAATACTCATAGAAACTACCAATATTGATGCTTTTATGTTTTATTTTGTGCTAATCTCTTGTAGATCAAAGCTCTCAATGATATCATCACAGAATTTTTAAATGTGAGGTTCTTTTACGGTGGATATAACTCCACATGGACAAGTTATTGTGTGCATTGATGTTTATGGACGCCGGATAAGGTGTGAACACGTTTTTGTGGAATAAACTATGAAATTTAGTGTCTTCATCTCAAATTATCTCCTTATCTCCCAAGTACATGTTCAGTGGTGTTGTGTAGTTTTAAATTCCAAAACCAAATTACAAATATGTATCTAAAGTGTGATGAAATGTCTAACAAAAACATAAGTATCTATTTAACAGTGAACATATAGAAAATAGTATATGGTGAATGGAAAATAGATAATAGTATGCGAAAAACATAACATGGACAATGTGGTATGTACAAATATTATCAGTTGTTTCATAAACTAATCATACATACATCATGTTGCTTTCAAATCTTGAAATCTTGTATATACCATATATAGACATGTAATCAAGAACGTTGATCTTCATGTGCATAATCTTGAAATATTGTATATATTTCGAAATAATTATCAAAAAGAAAAATAAACATCTATTAAACATTTTTGTATATACTTTAAATTTAAGTGGGCAGCTTTATCAATCTAATATGCAAAATTGTTTCATTTATTAATTAGAGTAAAAACCAATATCAGATTTTAGACAACAAGAAACTAAAATTAAAAAAATTAGAGGTGTCAAGTGAAACTGCAACCCGTAGCTTTCATAGTTGACGCGCCCTACATCCTTGACTGCCGGAAAAATGAAGATTTATTTTATTTTGAATGAATCTGAGAAATAAAGAAAAAAAAAATATTTGGGTAAGTGAATGATTAGAGAAATTGATGTTTTTAGTTTTAAATTTTGCCTATTTTTAACTACTTTTAATTTGGGGAAGACATTGTGAGATGAAAGATGAAAAAAAATGATAAAAAGAAAAAAACAAATTGGACACGAAATGAATGAGAGACACTTATAACTTACTTTTACATATAGACACTTATAACTTTATCTTAGTTTTAAATATAGACACTTATAACTTTATGATTAATTAATGTAGACCTAAAATTTATAATTAAGTGATAAAGTTTTGGAATGTAAAGTTTAAAATTTTAATAAATATCTAAATAAATATCTATTTTTTTTTAAAAAAAATGGAAAAATAGATTCAATTTTTTCGAATTTTGGGATATTCCACTCCAGAACATTCTTGTATTTAAATTATATATAAAGAAAATGATACTGTGGAGTTAACATCGGTGGTCAAGTCAACAAAACAAATTTTGATGAGCACCAAGATAAACCTCTCGACATCTTTTATTTTGTTCCGACACTGTTCTCACAACTTAAGGTCCAAGTGATTTCCACTATTATTCCTGGAAACTTAGTAAACAAGAGTAGAAAGTTCAACTGCTCGATATTTTTTCAATAAAATAAGCTGACCCACAGCACTTGACCTGAGAAATTCACATGTAAATGGTCCGAAAACTCCTTGCAGTTTAAGTTGCAATGGGGGTGAAAGAGACCTCCTCTCTCTCTCTCTCTCTCTCTCTCTCTCTCTCTCTCTCTCTCTCTCTCTCTCTCTCTCTCTCTCTCTCTCTCTCTCTCTCTCTCTCTCTCTCTCTCTCTCTCTCTCTCTCTCTCTCTCTCTCTCTCTCTCTCTCTCTCTCTCTCTCTCTCTCTCTCTCTCTCTNTCAGCTACGCTTCTTTTTTGCGCCCTCTCTCTCTCTCTCTCTCTCTCTCTCTCTCTCTCTCTCTCTCTCTCTTGCGCGTGCGCTAGCTATATATAGTAAGCATTCTCATGCATAATGGAAAGAGAAAAATTAGCACACACAAAAATATAGGAAGAGAAAAAAAAGTAAGAAGCCATGGGAGGAACTTTGTATAGAGACGTCACTTATGTTGCGGTGAATCAAGATTTTCAAGAAAGTAAACTAACTTTGTTATGGACATTGAAGACTCTTACCGTTAAGAAGCTTTGCCTTCTTCTTGTTCATATTCCATTTTCGAAGAACCCTTCTTGTAAGTATATACTTTATATGCATTCGATCTCTACGTTTGGTTTTACTTCTTTTATTTTTGGTTTGGTTGGTTGACCATAAAAATTCATGGACCAATACATGATACTTTGACGAATTGATTGTGTTTTTAACTATTAGTATTAGATGAGTCTCTGGATGATGCTATTTTTTCTCGGGGTATATAATATGCATCTGAGAATATGTTTATATGAACATATAAAGGAAAAATATCCCAAAATATACATCTGTATAGATAGAAACACACTTGTACCAATCTTCATGTGTCAGATTTTAGGAAATACATATGTTATAACCAACAAAATCTTAGTTACATTTAATAAATCATGAAACAATCAACATCCTAACTTACAGTTTGGGACCAAATTTAGTAGAAACAAATCATGTTTTGGGCTTATACGGCTACCCCATTTGTAGTTAAGTCACACATCATGTTTTTTTTAAATATATTTATTTATTAAATCACTTAATTAGCGATTGCTAGTGCACAAAAAAAAGAAGCGATTGCTATAGCTAGCACTTTTGTCTGTGTGCTCTTTTTTTCTTTTGTTTGTTTGCGGGTGTTAGAATTGGAATCTGACGTTCTTCGTGTATTTTTGTAGCATGTGAACTTAATGAAAGTGAGATCAATGCAATCCAAGACTCAGAGCTGAAAACTTCAAAGAATAGCCTCTCCAAGTACCGTGATCTCTGCAAAAAGAAAGGGGTAAGTTAATTCTCTTTGCAGATACAACTGTGTAGGAATGGCAATGTTGAAATCTAAGCAAAAAAAAAACCCTCAAAAACTGCTATAATTGAATGGAGGAGCTTAAAGGAAAAAATGATGAGTTTTGAAAAGATTTTGATGGAATTGTATTAATAAATACTGGTGCAGGTTAATGAAGAAGATGTGGATGCATCACTGATACCAGGATATGATGTTGGTGTTGGTATTGGTGAAAGGATTGTTGAATTCATCAATCAAAACAATATCAAGAAGCTCGTTATGGGAGCAGCAGCTGATTCTCATTATTCCAGGTAATTAGTAAAAATCCGATCTATATATGTATGTATGTATGTTCTTGAGAATTAAAAAATAGAATACAGAAAATAATACCCTATATAAGTAATATCTCCTTATAATAATGCAGGGGAATGTCTATCACATCTAGAAAAGCAGAGTATGTGAGTCAACATGTATCCACTCGCTGTAAAATGTGGTTCATCTGCAAAGGGAAACTCATCAAAACAAGGTAAGTTTGAGGATTACACTTTTTTTTTCTTTTTTTTGTGTGTATACTTTAAAAATTATTATTTTGTCACACCTTTGTTTTTGGTTTATTAATAGACAAGGAAGTTTCGACCTTGGAAATCAAAACAAAGGAAACCAAACCGATCCAGATAAAGAGTTTTCTGTAAGTACAAAGATTGATCCAGATGAAGACTCAAGTCCAAGTGCTCCTAAAGATTTTATTTGTCCCATTTCAATGGTTAGGATTCAAACCACCTCTGCACCTTGAAATACTTATATTCATGTCATTTTCCCATGAAAAGATGTAATGGTTTTGCTAATTCATAAATTGATATTGGTTTAGGAGATAATGAGAGATCCTCATGTGGCTGCTGATGGTTTCACATACGAGGCAGAGGAAATCAGAACCTGGCTAAATGAGAATGACACGTCGCCAATGACAAGAGCTAAGCTCGCTCATCGCCATCTTACCCCAAACTTCACTCTTCGTTCACTCATCAACGACTGGCTGCAGCACCACCCAAATTATAAACATTGAATAATTTTAATAGATATATATTTTGGAGATCAATTAAATTGCCGATTATGTTGTGTGTTTTGGAATTTCTTTGTGGGAACAATATATATGATATAAAACTTCATGTGTTCAAGTTTACTGTTAGATACTAAATCATACATGAAGCCAATCACGTAAAGAAACCCTAAAATGCTTTTTAAAGTAAGAGGTTATTTGTGAAATAACCAGTAGGTCATTATTTAAAAAGAACTTTATTACCTCGAGCGGACGAAGAAGATCTGACCGTTCACACCGAAAACTGCTTGACGTGTCGTAATCTGAATCGTTGCATTTATGTAATAATATTAAATAACTGTGTTTGTGCTTTTGTGTGTCTTGTTTTGGGACAGAGCTCAAGATTGGTGATTTTGGTCTTACGAGAACAACTTCAGACACAGACTTCATGACTGAGTATGTAGTCACACGTTGGTACAAAGCTCCTGAGTTGCTTCTTAACTGTTCAGAGTACACAGCAGCTATAGATATATGGTCTGTTGGTTGCATACTCGGAGAAATCATGACGGGACACAGAGATGAAAGAAAGAAGCATCAGTTTTTTCACCTTGTCTGAAAAAGTTGCCTCACTTGTTGAATATACAGCTTGTAGGCTCTCCAGACAAGTCCAGTCTCGGTTTCCTTCGCAGCGACAACGCAAGAAGATACGTGAGGCAACTTCCACGATACCCTAAACAACAGTTTGCTGCTAGGTTCCCGAAGATGCCCTCTTCAGCTATCGATTTGCTGGAGAGAATGCTCATCTTTGATCCAAACCGGCGCATCTCAGGTAACAACAAAACATTCATGAGTTTTTTTTTTTGTTTTGCAGTTTCGTTTAGGCTTATCCTAAAACATTCATGTTGTGTGTATTAGTCGATGAAGCTCTTGGCCATGCTTACTTATCACCGCACCACGATGTGGACAAAGAACCGGTGTGTCCAACGCCTTTCAGCTTTGATTTTGAGCATCCTTCTTGCATGGAAGAACACATAAAGGAGCTTATATACAAGGAGTCTGTCGAATTAAATCCTGACCATTGAGTAGACCCAATAAGAAGAACATGTTTGATGATGATTTTTCTTTTTTTTTAAAGTCTTTTCTTTTCTTTACATTGTTTTGGAAAAAACTCATTTTATTTTTTTTGTTGAATAATGGCTATGATGATACGTTCATTTACATTTATATTTCGATGTCTAAGCTACTGTGGATTTTATATACCGATTTATTCAGTTTAAGATGGATCATATAATAATAACAGAGCACCAAATCACACAGAGGCAAGAGAGGGTCTTGTCATAACCTGGGCTCGTTGTTTGCACATCGGCCTATATAGGAAACCCATGAAAAATCAACATCCTCATAGTTCAAGGGCCCAGGGTTCTCGGCCCGAGTTGTGACACACCCCTTAGGTCTTAACAGATTATTAGTGTTGATTTGGTTTTGCTAATTGTGTGTATGTTAAGAAACTGCCAAATTGGAGTGAGGATTAGCTTAATGCATGTGGGCACATTTCAATTTTAAAAGAAGAAGAAAAGGAAACCTATTTTACTGTCCACACGTCTTCAACAGTTTTAAGTAATTGCTCACGTTTCTTTTATTGTATAAGTCATCCTCTCTTTTCTTTGGTTATAAAAATATCACAGAGAAACAATACTTGTACCATAAGTCACATACCCACCATCACTCTTCTCAGAAAATTATTCCCTGTATTGATATGTAATGTCTCCCTCTGAATAAGAAATGATGGGTATATAATTATATAAATGGAAACTAGAATAATGAGTTAAGAGTTTGATTTGTATACGATTGAATAATTAGTTTACTAATCTTTAGTTGTTAAGGGGCTCACGGAAACAGTGGATAAGATTAAGACCAGACGATGCCACTTATCATCATCATCATATCATCATGTTTTTTTTCACACATTGTTTATCTTGTTTAATTAATTTTGATTTAAGGAAAACGCGGTCACCATATATAGTGTCTTGAATTATTATTATCTCCAACCGAGTGCAATATTTTATTTTCCAACTGAAACGTATATTAATCAGCTATCAACCATTTTAAAAAATTATTTTGTAAATTAAAAACTAAGATAATAGATATACTCCACATAAACAGAAAAACAGAAAATAAGGCAACAGCCTATATTTTTATTGTTGCAGTTATAAAATTTATCAAACATCTCTCTACTATTCGGGTAATTGAGTATCGTGCTTGTGTTTGAATTTGAAAATAGAAGATTCTCAAGAGATTATACGTTCTAAAAAAAATAACAATGTAATCTTTGACAACAGAAAAAATAGGAAATAATATAATATGGCTTTTCTGGAAAAATAGGTAAATTTAATATGTAACTTATTTGTTCAATTTTTTTTGGCTATCATATATTATATTAATGTTATAAACCAGTGGTAGTAGTCCAATGACGTTTGAGGAAAAAAAATCTAATATAATGAAATTTTGATATATTCGACTTCCGCTGATCATCTGGACTGTTTTAAATGACAAGAATACGTGGAGTATCATGGATTTTGTGGGATTGGTTAGTTGATTTCGATCACCAAATCCTTGTAATTATAAAAATAATATATATATATATTAATGTTATAAATAATAAAGAGTTCTCTTAATTAAAAGAGTAACCTTTTGGAAAGAGTTATTTTTCTTTCTTTTTTAAAGAGTAACAAAAAAATAAAAAATAATAAAAGGACAAATGATATAAGACAAATGTCAATTTCATTGTCTCATATTTTCGTTTCGAATCATTTTCTTTTCCATCTCTTTCTCTTTCTCTCTCTCTCTCTCAAACAAGAAGAAGAAGAGAGAATCGGACATGGCTTCGCCGAGCAAACGCCGAGAGATGGACATGATGAAATTGTTCGTGCTCTAGCTTTATCGAATTCATGTTTTCGATTTGTCTATTTTATCTTACAAAGCTTTTTTTTCTACTGAGATCTCTTGAAGATGGATGATCTCTTCTTAATTGATTTCTTCTTCTTGTGTAAATGGGATGATAGGATGATGAGTGATTACAAGGTGGATACCGTCAACGACGATTTGCATATGTTCTATGTCACTTTCCATGGCCCCACTGACAGTAATCCTCCAAAACTCTCTCTCTCTGTCTCTTTGATTTTGCTTCCTTGTTGTTGTCTTCTGTCCTCATAAGCTACTACTTTGTCTTGATAGATTTGGTCTACACAACTTGAGATTCACCATCTTCTCTGTGTAATAAGAACTGAATTGGATATTACATGATGGTTGCTGTTATTGAATTTTGATTTTATGTATAGGAGCAGAGATGGGAATATCTTTGATAGAAAAAAAACGAAACCTTATCTCTTTGTTTTTTGTTTGTGAAGGTCTTTATGAGGGAGGTGTATGGAAGATCAAAGTCGAACTTCCTGAAGCTTATCCTTACAAATCTCCTTCTGTTAGTTTCTTTAACAAGATTTATCACCCCAATGTTGATGAATCGTAAGTCATACATCACATCACTCACTGCTATTTTAACAAGATTCATCACTCTGAAACTATGCTTCTCATGTTTTGTTGCAGTTCTGGCGCAGTTTGCTTAGATGTAATTAACCAGACATGGAGTCCAATGTTTGGTAATATATATATATCCTTTTTGAATGCCATTTGTTATTGTATTTGAATCCATTAAACTTGAATCTGTTTGTTTGTTTTATCAGATCTTATCAATGTCTTTGAGTCATTCCTTCCTCAACTGCTTCTTTATCCAAACCCATCTGATCCTTTCAATGGTGAAGCTGCCTCTCTCTTGATGCGAGACCGCCCTGCCTATGAGCTCAAAGTCAAAGGTTCATCTTACTCTTTGCTTCTCTATTCAATTAAACCTCACTGACACATTGGTATCTTTGTTGACATTTCAAGAATATTGCAAGAGATATGCTAAACCTGAGGACATAGGAGCACCTGAGGAGATCTCAAGTGATGACGATGATGATGATAGCATGAGCGAACGTGGTTCAGACTCTGATGACAACGATGAAGTTGCTGGAAAAGCCGATCCTTGATGACTTCGTTTACAAATCAAAATCTTTCTTTTAGTCTATTTCCAAAATATAAACCATTGATGTTCATTGCATCGGAGGAGATAAAAAACTTTCCTCTGTACATGTGTAAAGACTTGTTTAATTCTTTAGGATCATTGAAACTCTCTTTACTTCAAATGTAAATAAACATGTAACAATTTGCAAATCTTACAACAAATAAAACATGAAGCCATATCTCATTTTGTTTGTTCTAATCCTCACATATTGTTTTCTTTTATACAAGAACATATCTAAAGATGGGAGGATACTGCGGACAAAAGGACACATTCTTCTAAAATAACAACATACCAAGAAAGGAGATCTAGAGAATTATTATTTGTTTACTAAGGTCCGAGACTCGTTGCTAGATTGCTTTCAATTGCCACATTGCAATGCACCTTTAAGCACTAAGGATAAAAAGAAGCTTAATCTGTCTACAAATGGCTCGGCCTTCTTTTACCAGAGTCTGTCCTTAATCTCTTAACCGGATTAGCCCATCCCACTGAATCACCAGCCGTACCGCTGTTGTTTGGATGAGTGGTGGCCTGGTTTGGCCATCGTTGCTGCTGCTGCGGAGCTAGCCTTGTCTCCCTTGTACCTGAACCAGACACAGGACTTCTAAGACCACGACCTATCATAGCTGGAGGTGACACCGGGCTGCTGGAGCCAGCGGTTCGGGTTCTTGGAGCAGACTTTTCTCTGTCTTTCCTTTTCTTCTTGCAGATTACTAGTTCCCCTGGATGAGCTAAAATTGGAGAGTCATCGGTCTGGCTTGATGTCCCGCCGAGCTTTGTTTCTTTCTGAGGTATCTGCACTCTGATCCTTGAATTCTCGCGTTGCTGAGGTCTCTGAGGAGAGCTTGGCTCTGGTTCCTCCTCATGTACCGGCTTTTGCCTCTTACCCTGACTAATACCTGCTGCTCTTGGGGATAGTGTAGGTACCAACGTTGGGGTTGGGCCAGTGAAGGAAAGAGCATTCCTTGCTTCCCGGAAATCCGTGTCCGGAAAAGACATCTTCAGTAGATCAAAGAACAGGTTGTGAACCTTTTTTGCTTCAGATCTCACCTACATAAAAAAAAAATCACCTTTATCAAAAACACAAAATCGAAGGAGTTCCTAATTATTTAAGACGCAAAATCTAAAACCTCGTGTGAGAATCCATAGAATTGCATTGCTCCCCTTAGCATATACTGCACGTCAGATGCGAGTTCCATAACCCCTGCGTACTCTAGCCTTTCCAACCGGTGATCAATCTCTCGTAGTTCCAATAGATTATTTACACCTCCAGCTGCATAACCAGTCTGAATTCTCTTCCACAAATTTGTCAGCATAGGCACAATCTGCTGACCTTCCTTGTCGATTCTCCTTTGGAGTTTGCTAATGACGTTTTTGCACTGCACAGTCAAGCAATCGGTGAGTTCAGACCAACCAGACGCATCAACAATATAAGAGAATTGCAATGAAATCTTATTCCATTTGACAGAACATACCCGTTTCTGTATGTTGTGGGACATTCTTGCACCTGCATTTGAAGAGCCAATAGGACTAGTTCCATCCCATGTTTCTCTGGCAGCTTCAGTGTTGTCCTCCACGGAAAGCTGTGTGGCATTCAATCTACCAGATTTTGGTGATGATACATGCAGCTTGGAAGTATTAGCTACTTTCTTTGCAGGTAAACTCCTAAGTCTCGAGGATGAATCACTCTGTTCTTGTCTTGAACCATGTGAGTCAACACCTGTCCTCAATTTTGATCGATAGCTACGATCGACTTGCAATGGCTGAGCTGCAGGCATATCAATACCGTCTATTCTTTCTGTTGTTTGACGGGGTCTTAGACGAATACTCCGTTTCCGTTTTATTGTAGGTTGCAAAACCTGTTCTTCCCCTTCTTCACGGTCATGGGCCCAACTTCCTGATGGTTGGAGATCTATGTGAGAATCCCCCGATGCTGCAATTTCCCCATCTTCTGCATCATCCACCTGTTCAATATAATTACAGAAACAAAAATTACACAAACTACAAAGAAGAAGAGAGGCCTGCGACACAAGATCAGGTGCCTACCATTCTTTTTGAGACAGAACCTGGCTTAGTTTCCAATGCAGACAAAGAGCCAAACTTTTGTGAAGAAACCGGAGAAGCCATCGCTTTCGATCTATGACTTTCTGGCGAAGATCCTGAAGAACCGGCATCATCCCGTGGAGTATTTTTTTTATAACAACCAGACCGCGGAGGATAATCATAACCGCGGACAGGGTTCTCTCCATCAGATTCGCCTTTTTTGGTTTGGTGATCACCAGGAGGACCAGTTAGTTCATCATCATCAAACTGTTGAATGTCTCCCTCTTCTTCATTCCCAGAATCAATGTTCCTTTCCTCAGAGCTTTCCTCAGAGTATCCTCCACTGTCATCTTCAATTTCCTTGTAGTTAATCTTTTTGCTCTTGGGCCGCCCCCTTTTTCTCTCACCTCCAGCCCCAGCAGTTTGCACGATCAGATTACTGCTTGATAACATGTTCTTTGACGGTTTCTTAGACAAATCAGCAACGGTAGTATTCACCTCTCTGGTACTAGCTCGAAGCCACTTAGGCACGTGCTCATGAGAAGTCATCTCCTCGGTCCAGTCAAATTCTTCATCCATCTGATCAAATAACTCAACTTCCTCCTCGCTTCTGGCAATCATCCTGTTCACCTCATGGAGAGAAGGTACATCATGGACGGTTTCTTGATATCTCTCTTCATCATGTAATAAAGTCTCCAATGTCATACGCCGCTCTTCATGAGTCGTCCTTTGGTCAAAACGCCCAGCATTAATGACTTCATCAGCCATGTCGATCTTGTACTGTTGAATATTATTCCTTATGAGACCCTCAATAGATCCTATATACCGGTCCTTCCCAGCCAAGTCATCCTCTAGGTCTACTGAACCACCGCTTCTAAGCTCGTCCTCCTTTTGATGACTGGAAAATTTTTCAACAACTGCCTCCATATAAATTACTTTTACTTCCCTCGTCTGCCCAATACGATGGGCTCTGGCAACTGCTTGTTCCTCATTCTTGGGGTTTGGATCAGGATCATATATCACAACTGTGTCAGCAGTCTGAAGGTTGAGACCCCTTCCAGCTGCACGTATACTAAGCAGGAAAATAAAACAATCAGTATCAGGATCATTGAAATCCACAATAGCTGATTCCCGATCTTCTAGGCTGGTTGTCCCATCTATTCTTCTGTATACAAGCCTCCTCCATTGCAAATACTCTTCCAAGATATCAAGGAGTTTCGTCATCGTACTGAAGAGCAACACCCGATGGCCTGTCCTCTGTAGTTTTATAAGAATTCTATCCAGAATCCACAATTTTCCACATGACCTCACGAGAAAATCCTTGGAAAGATCATTGAAATATGGATAATTGAGCAAAGGATGATTACATGCTTTCCTCAACTCCATGCACCTATTGTTTAAAGTTCTGTATATCTTGGCTTGGTAGATCGAACTCTTCTGAGCCCTAAGTTTTTCATCGTCTGGATCAACTCTTAGAGTTCCGGTAGCTTTAATCCAATCATAAACCGCACTCTGTATAGCAGACATTCTACATCTTAAAACTACGGAAACCTGCAACCAAAAGCATTATCAGAAGAATCATCTAGGCGAAAATATGACGGTAGCTAAATACCACAGGTCCTACCTTAGGAGGAAGTGAACCTTCAACATCCTCAACACGACGTCTAAGCATGAACGGCTCTAAAATTTGATGAAGCCTGTGAATGACAATGACCTTTTTCTCAGTTTCCAGCCAGTCATCCTCTATATTATGCGCAGGACCTTCTCTTTGAAAGGGTTGCGCGAACCAATCATGAAATGCTTTTCGATTGTCAAAGACATCAGGAAGGAGGAGATTCAATAATGACCAAAGCTCTTTTAGATCGTTCTACAGCATTTAATAAAAGCAGAATAAGATTCATCTATTTGACACAACATAATATTAACAACTCAGAGAAATCTTGGTCGTTAGTTGGTAAATGTACTGTTACTAACCTGTAAAGGTGTCCCAGTGAGAAGTAATCTCCTCTGGCAGCGGTACCGGTCAAGATCTCGGGCCAAAACAGACTCTCTGTCCTTCATCCGCTGTGCTTCATCAATTATAATATATTTCCAGTCAACTTTTGAGAGTTTTGATCGATCATACATAATGAACTCATAAGTCGTAACGAGGACATTGAACTTCATGGCGCAAACCTCCTGCGTTTATGAGACCAGGGAATGTGTCAATCAACAATTTCAAAAACAAAATCTGGAGTAAACACAACTTTTTCAAAAATTAACCTGAGCGAACAATTTTGAACGTTGATCCTTTGTACCAACATAATATATGCATGAAACAGATGGCAGCCAAGTATGGAGTTCACTCTGCAAAAGAAAAAACAAACGTTAACCGTGTATTAAATTATCAGATCGAAGTCGAGAAAAGATAGCAAATGCTGACAAGTAGTCAAAGGAACACAGAAGAGTTGACCAACCGGAGATGGCCATGTCACCACAACTAACAGCTAGCTCTCTAGAGTAATTAAGAAAAATGGATAGAAGATCTGTGGGTTATTGGGGAAGTGAGTTGAGTAAGTAAAGTTAGAGACTTGGGGTCTCGAATAAACCATTGGTTCCAAGCTGGTGCATGGTTTCTGTGAAAAATTATAGGCGAGGTCTAACAGAAAACACAAACCTTCCAGTTCACTAGAACAGCATTGGGAACGATGATGAGATGTGGTCCATAATTCCCCTTAAACTCCATAAGGTAAGCAATCAGTGCCATTACCTGCACGGTGAAAACTGAAAACAATCAGAGCATATAGTGCCGACAAAAACATAATGCATTGCTCGCCAAAGGCAAAAGTAAAGTAATACTCCGTATATGAATCCCTGAAAACTAAGAGCAGACTTAACCTGCACAGTTTTTCCAAGACCCATCTCATCAGCCAAGATCCCATTTAATTTGTTATTATACAACGAGAGCATCCATTGCAATCCAACCTGAATGACACCCAGCGGAATACCTTAGAAACCAGCAACATGTGGCACAACAGAAAAAATAAATTCACAAACAACGACATATAGATGGATGGAGATACCAGCTGGTAATCACGCAAAGTTCCAGCTTGAAGCATTGAAGGTTGTCTCACAACCACTTCGTTTACAGCATGAGCCAGAGTATAATACCTAGCACAAGGCATAACAAAACGGGTAAAGAACACTCTAAAGACAGCATTCAAGGAGACTATTGCTAATTGTACGTTGTGTACAGTATGAGTGTCGGTATTTTACAGATACGCACATACTTTTTAAGCAGACAGTTGTATTGGCTGATAAATTATTTGTAACAACTAGTACTTTGCTATTTCCCCTAGTAAATTATTTTTGGTGTGAGTAATGACTTACTTGTTGACAGATGAATTATCTTTTGGCGCATTCATTTCCATAAATCTATTTCTGATCACAACTTCTTCCCGAGCACAAGCAGCTGCTGCCCTGACCTCTTCTTCTGACAGGCCCTGCATCCAGAACGAAAACAGATAAGCTACTAACCACTATAACTTTAAAAAGGAAGGTTCTATATTCTGAGGCATGCAAAGTCAACATTTAAGCTGAATTTGAAGAGTTATCTACAGAGAGTGATGGAAAAATTGAGGTGGCGTAGAGAAAGCAGTATCCATACCTGCAATCTCGCTGCAACTGCTGCAGCATTCGCTGCCTCCTCCACTTCCTGTTGATTCTTTGTGGCAGTAATCTTACCTCCAAGTTTATGGAGATAATCTTCGGTTTGGGTCAAAAATGAAGAAAGAACAGCATATCTTTCAGCAGCATCACCAGGTATATTTGTTTGCTGTTCCAGCAACATCTCCCTGTACCTTTCTACATCATTGTTTTTCAAGGCCTCCATCCTTTTGTTCCGGCCATCATCTTTTCTCTTCGAGAACTCTCTCAACATCTTTTCATGGTATTTGGCCACTCCCCTGTTACGAGCAGTGCGTGCATCACGTATAGCCCAGTGAGCCTCAAGGAGTTTCTTACGCCACTGAAAAATGGTTTTCAGCTGCTTCTCTCTAACAGCTTTCTGGCTGGCCAGTACTTGTCTATTCATTTCAAGGCGTTGACGCTCACACAATCTCACAAATTTACGGTATGGTCTATCAGGCATGGACATTATCTCCTGTTGTTGTCGATCCACTTCATCTCTAACACGAGCCTGAAGATCCCGTAGCCTAAGCTTTTTCTCTTCAATCTGAAGCCGCAAAACAAGATCAGGCCTAATCCTTTTTCTTTCCAAATTTTTTGCTAGTAGACCATTTATCTTCTTCAAACTGTCTGTTCTTTTCTTATTAAAAAACTCTGCACCTTCTTCACAAATCAGATCTTTAATATCATATGCTAATGTGAGATTGTTATTAGCATTGGCTGTTGCAGACCCATACGAGTCATGTTTTCGAGTGAAAAAGGGAAAATCAAACAACGGCCCATGATATTTCCTGGCAGAGGCTGTATCCTTGGGCTGCTGGGGAGTGTTTGCTTGTGACGGAAAATTAGATTGGTCTCCATCAGATGCAACAGCTTTTCCCTTATCAGCATTAGAATCACTTCTAGGAGTCTTTTGAGTACTAGCCTCTTCTCCTTGGTCTGACTTAACAGGGAATACATCAGTTTGTTGCTCCAGTTTCGTAACCGCATCAGTGGAAGCAGCTTCTTTGTCCCGGTTTTGAAATAATTGGCTGTGGCTTGACGCCAAAGGTGCTTCTGTATCTCTAACATTATCTTCCTCTTTAGAAAAAATATGTCCATTTGAAGAAGCAGCAGCCTGAGACACTTTGCCAGACTCCAGCGACCTCGCTTGGTCTTCTACAGTTTTATCTGAAGATCTATCCTGAACTTGTAACCTCACAGGAGAAATTTGCCTCTGCGTCTGCAGTTCAAGCGGTGGTGGGGCAATAGCTTGAAGAAGCTCCTGAGGCAAAGAACCTTCTCCTTTCTGTCAAGTAAAAAGAAAACAATCAGCGTGAATTCCAACTTTCCAGCTTAAAACAGAGCACAGAAAGGACAATCAAAGCAGTGATAAATCCTCAGCAACATATACATAAATAAAAATAATAATAAATGAGGAATAGGACGACTGGAAAACCTTCAAACGCCTAAATGCCAGTATCTGGGCTTTGAGAACATGGAGTTGTTGTTTAGTAAATCCGGATCGCTGTTGTGCTTGTTGGGTCCTCTGTCCACTCTGACGGGAATTGTTACTGAGTGGGCCAGCATCAGATGGAGCTGCTAAATTTGGAGTCGGTGCATTCAGCTGCCTAGGCTGTTGCATCTGCAAATGTTCAGAAGAACCTAAACTTTTTTTCTGATCCAAAACATGTGTCTCATTTGCAGACGTCTGCAGGGAATTTCCTGAGGGCATCGCATTTGTAGGCTGACCTAAATGTCGAGGATACATTGGATTATCTCTCCCTTGGGAAAAGGGATTCGCAGCAGGGTTCACCATTCTGGGACTGGAAGTCGAGGCAAATGAGCTGCTAGATATAGCATGTCTGGCCTTCGCTGGTCCCGACTGCCCAGAGATATCACTAGCAGAGTTGGCACGAGGAGAATTCTCACCTGGAACCGCTGAAGATGAAACCGGCTGGCTAGAGACTGGAATAGATGGTGATTGTGAAGCCACATTGCCTTCAAAAGCTTTCTGTTGGGCAGACATTCTTGCCTGAAGGATGTGCGCCATTTGGCTGGCGTTGGCAGGATGTGAGAGATCAATATTACGCTCACGTGCCCATGCCTGCATCGCCTGCCACTGCTGTGACAACGCGAGTTGGTTGGTTCCCATGTTATTGACACCCTGCATCGTCTGCGGTGCCTGCATTGGCCTTATGATATTTCCAGGCATTAGTTGTCCCGTCCCAACCTGCTGAGGATGAGGTTTCGTTTCGTTCCGTTGTTGAGGACCTGATTCCATCTGCCTTTCACCGTGAGCAAACTGTTCACCCGATGGCCTAGACGACGAGGCATGGGCCTGATTAGATGCCTGCGTGGGCATCATCATATCTTGCATATTCAACATACCCATCCGTGCATCTTGATCCTTTGATGGACCCATCATTCCCATTCTAGCTTGCTGCTGTGCTTTTTGTTGCTGTGCTTGTAAAGCAAACTGAATGTACGCTTGCTGCATTGGATTAAAACTTTGCTGGCCTTCTTGGGAAGAACCCTGTTGTTGTTGAGGAGACTCAAAGAACTTCCTAGGCTGCTGCATAGAGCCAGGCGAAGAACCAAAGTTGCCACCTCCCATCATTCCCTGAACCCCACCAGCATGATACGCAAACATGCCATCATTTCCCTCTGTGTTCCTCAGCTGCTGCTGTTGCTGCCATATTAAAAGCAACACAATTTATTAAGGCATACAGAGCAACTCTTCGTTTGCACAAGTAGTTCAAGTGGATACAGGTGAACACTAGCAAACACAGATACCATTATTAAACATAACTCCATAGCTTCAATTTAAATAAAGAGCAAAAAATTTCAGTTTGATTTCAGAATGCTTTACCTGCCTAGACGCAAGCTGTTGCTGCTGCTGTTGCACAGATGAAGACGAAGAAGAAGGAGACGCAGCGGATGACGTGGAGTTAGTCCGACCCGCCGGACCCATGCCCGGATTCCGGGTGGGCCCTCCACCACTGCCTCCAGATTGCATACAATTCTCCAAAGAATCTGACAGTCACTACACTCAAAAACAATCAAACTCACAAACTCACAATCAGAGACAGAGAAGAAGAAGAAGACAAAAAAAAAAAGTTCAAAAACCCTACCAAACAAAAAATCGAAGAAGAGGCAACACGCAAACGAGAAACCTTCAAATAGCAACAACGTTCGAAAAGGCGCACACACTCAGTGGTTGTCACACTCTCTCTCTCTCTCTCTCTTTAGATTTGCATCGAATTTTTTGGGGGGTAATCTGAGAAGAAACGAAAGTTGCGGGATGCAACGGTATAAACCAGATCCTTTGAGGGGGCTTTTCGATAAACGAAATCCACGGAATCGATGATGGATTCAGAAACCCGATCAGATATTTCTCGCAGTCAAACCCTAGCTGGTGGTGATTACTTCCATTTTCCTTTTTTTTTTCTTTTTTTTTGAAGAGGTATTAATCTGATTTTTTATGTTTTTTTTTTACTTTATTTTAATTTGATTGGTGGGGCCCACGCTTTTGATACTGTTGGAACACGGAAACTGCGTGATATTTGCGTCGGAGACCACAAAAAGTGAAGAATCATTTTAAAAGCGTGTCGTTTTTTGTCTTACGTATTTCCATGCTTGTCGTTTCTTCACGAACTTGACTCGGCACGCGTTTCTTTTACAAAAGAAGAAAACGGCAAGCAGTTTGGAATGATCAGGTTTCAGTTAATATCGTTACTCAACTGAAACACCTTCGTTGCTTCGTCCGGCTTGGAGAAGATGATGCGCTCCTCTTTTGTTACCCTACTCTTCTTCCTCGTGTCTCTTCTGATCTCTTACGGATCTGTCGAAGCAGGGAAACGACGGATCGAGATCACCGACGATCTAGACGATGTGGAAGACAATGAAGAAGAGGAATCATGGAAACAGTGGGGGAGTAAAGTAGCGACGACGCCGGCGATCCGCCTCCGGATTTCTCCAACATGGGATAAAGAAAATATGTGAACTTTATTTACCGGGTTAGTCGAAGATCTTGATGACTACAATTGATTTTGTATTTAGCTAGGGGAGTTTGTGCTGAGCCAAGAAGAGGCTTATGAGGTTAAGATAGGGAAACAAGAGTTCAGAAGACCTGGAGATCCTCCTCTTGATGATGTTGTTGATAAACTTCAAGCAAGGGTAATGAAGATGGTAATGGTAATAGCAAGAATGATGTTACTAAGGATGAGTTATAGGTCTCATAGCCACTATGGAAGCTTTTAAAATTTGGTTTCTGCATGTGATAGACTGAAAGCTCAACGCATTAGCTAAATCTTTCTTTTGTCGTGTTGGTGGTTCGTACAATGTAATAGAAAGGAAAGCTTGTGTTTTCTTCCAGATGAGTATGCTCTCACTTAAGCCTATTGCTAAATGAGGAAAGTTCAATACCCTGAATCCTGTGAATGCTTTACGAACCAGGTGAGATGATGATGTGGGGGAGAGAACAGGCCTAATTCCATTTGTCTAATTCAGGCTCTTTGATGACATTCTTCAGCGACTCTGTCTAATAATACTAAAAGGATCTCTTAATCCAAGCTAAGTCCAGAGGAGGTTTGTTCTGATAAGCAATTCACACGGAAGATTTTCAGGGGAATGTCTTTGTTTTACATAAAGAGTCTTGCATCAGGCAAAGAAGAGGAACAACACATACACACAATGTTTCACACTAGTAGTACATTCACAAAAGAAAGCAAACTAAAAGAGAACATGTTCTTGAAGAGCAACTCAATCAGCTTCTGGACTTGAATGGGATGGCTCTGATGACTATCACGTGGTAAAGAGCAGCAAGTGCAGCACCGATGAATGGTCCAACCCAAAAGACCCACTGGCAAAAAAGAGATAAAATAAAGACTTTAGTAAACCAGTGATCCAAAACCGAGTTGTGACTGTGATTTATGGTGAGAAGTGGAAAACTCACATGGTCGTCCCAAGCGTTGTCCTTGTTGAAGATGATTGCAGCTCCAAGACTTCTTGCTGGGTTGATTCCAGTTCCAGTGATGGGGATGGTTGCTAAGTGGACCAAGAACACAGCGAATCCAATAGGGAGAGGTGCAAGAATCTGTCAAAATTCACAAACCAGTTAAGCATATTGATCCAAATGCAACATCATAACACTAGTCCTGTCTACTTGATAGTGTTAACTTACGGGAACATGAGAGTCACGAGCGCTTCTCTTGGCGTCAGTGGCGGAGAAGACGGTGTAAACTAGCACAAATGTCCCAATAATCTCAGCTCCGAGACCACTTCCTTTGGTGTACCCAGGAGCTACAGTGTTGGCTCCACCTCCTAGAGCTTGGTACTGCTTTGGTTGAAACCCCTTGACCACACCAGCTCCACAGATAGCTCCTAAGCACTGCATCACTATATAGTACACAGCTCGTGTGAGCGAAAGCTTCCTGGCCAAGAACAGGCCAAACGTGACGGCTGGGTTGATGTGTCCACCTGAGAGGGTCATAACACAACACAAACCGTTATTACAAAACCTACAAATCGAAAGTTCTAAACTTTTACTGCTCCGTAGTTTTCATATAACACAATACAAATCGTTATTACAACATCTGCAAATCGAAAGTTGTAAATTTTACTGCTCCTTAGTTTCATATAACACGACACAAATCGTTATTACAACATCTAAAAATAGAAAGCTCTAAACTTTTACTGCTCCTTAGTTTCATATAACACAACACAGATCGTTACTACAATATCTGAAAATAGAAAGTTCTAACCTTTTACTGCTCCTTAGCTTCATATAACACAACACAAGATCTAGTGATCTACCATCTATCTATCTAGATAACGAAGAATCTGAAGAAACTAAAAATCTTTAGATCGGAGAATCTGGAGCGTGGTGGTGACTTACCGGAGATACCAGCGGTGCAGTAGACAAGAGCGAAGATCATACCACCGAAAGCCCAAGCGATGCCTTGGATTCCGACGGAAGCACACATGTTCGGTGACCTCTTCACACCCATGACGGTTAAGACAGTGATGTAAAGGAAGAGAAACGTGGCGATGAACTCAGCGATTCCGGCTCTCCAGAAAGACCACGAAGCAAGCTCTCCAGGCTCGAACAAGGGAGCAGGCGGCGGCTCCTTGTAGTCCTTGTCGCTCTGAGCTGAGGTTCCGATCGGTTGTCTCTCGGGAAATTTGTTAGCTCCGACTCTAACATCTTCTTCCTTGCCTTCCATCTCTGAGTTTTTTCTTGTTCTTCTCTCTCTAGATGAGTGTGTAATAATGTGTTGCTGAGAGGCAGAGAGTGGTGTTTTATAGTGACGAAGCTAGAAGATAATGCAAACAAATGGAAATAAAATTTATTAAAATCACGATTATAGTTACTTTCTTAATTGCTCGCCAACACAAATATAGTAAGTTTATTTTCATGACATAATTAACGTTATCATCTTTGTTGCTGATAATACTAATTATTGATTAATGATAATTATATTTTGTGGCCACAGTTTCAAATTGCGCTTTCCAGCTGTATTGTGTTCTATAATCAAATGACTTTTGATTATATAGATATGTGCACAGTTGCCGACAAAAAAAAGAGATATGTGCACAGTTATTTTCGAATTATATGTATAGTGTAAAACATGACAAAAAAATAGTGAAAATTCTAATAAAATACTAGAATTGAAATGATGAAAAAGAGAATAGTGAAAATTCTAATAAAATATTAGAATTGAAAGGATGAAAAAGTTGTGGTTGAGGTAAACCGGCGGTTTATTTGGACTTTTGTCAGATTAGGATGGGCTCACCGCACCTAACATACACAGGGACACCTCATCTAACAAAAGTCTAAACATCAATTAATTACTATAATCTGTAACATTTCTTTCTCTCTTTTTGTTGGGTGTAAAATCTACAACATTTTTCTTCTTATTTTTAAGTTCAATCTCATAAAAATACTAATTGTGCAACATAATCAAAGTTAGGAGTGATGGTAATAACCATGCACGATGAGACCTGTATATTGTTTTACTGACTTTTTTTAATTCATCCATAGATCAATTAATATGGGTAAATACACAATTAGTAGCTCAAAATTATATATACATGCAGCATGTATACCATCAACCATAAATGTGTAAATGGCATAGACATGATGAGTGGAATGAACGAAGAAGATTGGGGTTGTGTAATATTCAGCTGCAATCATCCACCATAAGCGAAAAGGAAAGACAACGTTTAAGCTAAAAAAGGAAGAAGTAGTGAACAATCATCCTAGTTTCCTCGTTGCTTTGATGTCTTTTTGAGTCAGTGTTACACTACACACATGTTGTTTTCTTCTACTCATAGATACCAGAATTCGCTTTCTTTTATCACCTAAACCCATTAACCAACCAAGCTTTTATATGGACACGCTAAGTTTTACTAAAATGTACGGTCATATACCAAATTTCTAAATCCCCTCTTCTAACGAACCATTGGCATGCTTGGTAATGAAAGTTAGACTCGACCTGAAGAGATCATAACCATACAAAAAGCTTTTATATCTCTTTTTATAGAAAATCATGCATCTTTTTTATTCGTGTGAATTTGATTTTTGGTTAGTATAAAGTGTCGATTGTATGGTAATATCTGTTTTGCAACTTTTTGTCGTAATACATATTCAACCCATTCTACACCATTTTGTTTTCCATGTACTCGGAAAATGAAGAAAAATAATAATGATCGATCTTATATTTATATGTTTCATATTATATGATCCTTTACAAGATTTATAATGTTTCAAAATATAAAATGTTTTGATATTTTTAAATTTAACTGTAATTTTGTTGAAAATTGTTCAGCCAATTATATTTTATCATAATTGGTTGAATCATTTTAATACATATTTTCAATAGTATTTTTTAATAGAAAAATAAATTTCTTAATTTTGGTTTGGTTTCAGTTCGGTTATTTCGGTTCTCAATCTAGTTCAGGTAACAAAATTGGAAACCATCTTATATCCAAAGTAATTTTGGATCTTATTCAATTCTGGTTTAGTTTCATTTTTGATTAATTTAGGTTAAAAAGTCAAAAATCGAGTTCTTTATATTAATATCAGTTTGTTTTTTGGATTTTTAGATAAAATACTTGAATAATTCATATAATTTTAAGTATTTTAGATAATAAAAAGTATTGTACGAATTTATTTATTTTTAGTATTTTGACTTATAAATAATATTTTTAAATTATTTGATTATTTTAAAATTAAATTTAGTTAATATTTATAAATATATAAACTATATTATAAGTATTCAGGTATCCATTCGATTCTCGGCTCAATTCTAATTTTTTAATTTTAAAAATATAAGATTCAATACTATGACTACTAGGATCCATATCCGAACCAAATCTTGTTTTTTAATTTGGTTCAGTTCAATTTTTCGGTTCAGATAAATGTGTCTATGGCTACATAACATTATATAATATGAAAAAGATGTAGTCAACATGTTTAATTAATATTAATATCATTCCATAAAGATTGTAGAGTTTTTACACGAAATATAGTTGTAATACCAAAAATAATTCTACTTTAATATTACGTTTTAAAACAGAAAATTATTATATGAGAAAAAACGATAAAATTACTCTGAAAACACAAATTATAATTTTATGAAACAAATAAAATTCTCAAAACTGCAACTGAGAGTATCTACTATTGTTATTCCTATCGAAACAAAAGATGTATACTTTCCCAATTGTTTATTATGTTTTTGCAACTTTGATGAAGCCCATGGCATCTAAACTTTAACGAAGAAATAAAATCGAGAAGGTTGTAATTTGTTTGGATTTGATATGAGAATCTACTCTATTAAAATAGAGTCCTATTTTTATCTACTATAAACAAGTCTTAGTAGGACCATTTGATTAATTACTTAATATGACATAATGATTATTTATATTAATAATGAACTAACTATAAATTTGTTTTTTCTTTTTAATTTATAATAAAATCTGTTGAGAAAGAATCTAACAAAATCTTACTTAAAAATTAAATATTTTTTTTAAATAATATATTAATAAATTTCGTAATTAGTAATATAATATTATTATATAAAAAATTTAACTAAATTTTATTGTAAAAACAAAAAAATAAATATTTTATACCATTTTTTATAAATTCTATAATTATATTTTGTATTATATAAAGATAGCAATGCAATATAAATTAAATATGAAAATATATTTAATAAGTAAATTAAGAAAATTTATATTTTTGATTCTTTCACTTAAATAAATTATCACTCATCATTATAATGGGTTAAAATTTTTAAACTATATAATACTTTTATACAAAAATAAATGTATTAACACATGTTAAACTTTTATATCTACAACTATATATTATACTTTTAATTATTTTGAAAAACTCTAAGAAATATATTGTTTAAATGTTTATATACAAAAAATAATAGTATATAATAACCTTTGGTTCATTTACTATTTTTAAAAATATGTTATTAGTAAATATGAAATTTCAGTAATTCATTTAAAATATTAATGACCAATCAAATTTTAATTATAAATTTATTTTATTTTAATTATAAAAAAATATAAAATGTGAAAAATATAGCTACCTAAATCAAAATCAAGATCGAAAATTTTATATTCTTATCTATATCCACGGGTTTGAATTAAACTCAAAATTTTATCGGATTCTTAATATTTTTATTTGAACCAAAACAAAAATTAAAATAACTAAACTCAAACGAAATCCAAATTCATTAATAACTTAACTATTACTATACTTTTTGAACTGACAACAACCCAAATTCATAAAAATATCATTAAATCATAAAATTTTAAATATAACATAAAGAATTCCGCGCAACCACGCGGGTCAGAATCTAGTATACTAAAGTCCATGATTCAAAGCCGTCCATTCCATGGATAAAAGAACACGTGGAACAAACAAACGTATACAAAACCGACCAAGTCACCCAAAGCACTTGTCACATCCACTCCAATATTAAATCATTTTTCTCTTTATTTTACTCTGGTTTCTTCCTCAAAGGTGCAATTATATCAGGCCCACTTCTATTATTCCCGTTGCGTTACTGTCCCTACTCCCTCACGTCTCTTGGATTATTTAAAGGTTTGTTTTTGTTTTCCACAGAACAGTGTAGGGCATCCGCAATCGTCGTACTTTTTAGTTTTTTTTTATTTTATTTTTTAGATTTTTATGTTTTTTAAAAAAAAGTTTTTTAAAAAAAATCAACCAATCGCAGACCGTCACATATCGTAAATAGTGTAAAAATCGATTCTTACTTAAAAAATTTAAAGATCAAATCTTTAAATTTTAATAAAATTCACTAATTATTTAATTATTATTTTTGTTAAAGACTCTTTATAAGGACCACGGTTGCGGATGCTCTTAGTTTCACAAACGAGATTCGAAAATATACATGTACATAAAAAAGATTCGAGCCCTTTAAATTTTGGGCCATACCTGGGCTATATTAACTCATTATTTTTCATTGATTTTTTTTTTTTTGAAACACCATTACTTTCCATTGAATAAAGTTATAAAATTTTGAAATCTAAAACATTGAAGAATACTTGGTGCATAGTAAAGAAAAATTTATCACAATTTTTTTACTTTTCCAAGTAGAGAAGAGAAACGTGGAAACAGAGGAAATAAAAGAGAGAGTTTGATCCCTCAAAGAACAAAAAAAAAAGGACACACATAGTTGAAAACCCTTATTCTTGTGGCGGCCAATCAAACAAGTACACTGGGAGCGGCACAGTGCAGACCAAGCTATGTCTTCGTCTATGATTCTCAGCCTCTCGGCCAAGCTCTCCTCTGTCCGCAAACTTGCTCTGGTAGTTCTCTTTCACCCTTTCTCTTTCTCTCTGTTTTCTTTTTCTTCTTCTTCTTATGTCTACTTTGCATGCTTCCACAGACATACCAAACCCTTAGGATGTTCTCTTCCTCCACCACCACCACCACCAACCCCTACTTAGTGTATGCTAAAACAATTTATGGAAATCCTGATGAGGATCTTCATGTAAGAAGCGATATCCACTATTTTGACCCTGTCAAGGAAGATGAAGTAATCGTACGAGACAAGGTACTTCCCATGGAGTTTCGTAAAGAGTGTTTTGTGGTCGGAATGTCCCATGGTTGGGTCGTTTTCAAGGCCCGGTGTGATGGTGATAATAATAAGAAAGATAAAGTCTTATATATTAGCGACTACTACAATCCTTGTGGCTCCAAAACAAACCCTAAAACCATTCCTTTGCATCCCATGGGTCAACAACCTGATCCTCCTGCCAAACAGCTCGGCATCACTAACGTCGCAATGACTTGTTCACCTGATCAAAGCAATGACTTCGCAGTGGCTGTCAACTGCTTAGGACCTGTGATCAACTTCTTTAGACCTGGTGGCAAACACAAGGACTCTGGTTCTGTCCACTTCAAGACATTTCTCCAACATTTTAATCAGTCAAAGGTTATGTATTCAAAGCGTGATGAAAAGTTCTACACCACTAGTGTTGGCGGCCAGTTCTTGGTTTACTATGATGCTTTCTTCGAGGAGGATATGACCGGCTCCGAGGTGCATGAGTTACGGTTCATCAACAGTCCTGAGTTGACTCAGTCAGAGTGGGAGATATTGGACTCATGTTCCAAGACTGTTCACCTTGTAGAGTCTCCCTTGGGGCAACGTTTCTTAATCAAATGGTACGCTCAGAACCACAAACCGGGAAAGGAGATGACCTTCTTGTGTCGAGGAACAAAGCGTTTTATGGTGTTTAGAGAGGAAGAAGAAACAAGGATCATGTCTTACACAGAGGACATTGGAGATCTTTGCATATTCATTGGCAATAGTGAGCCCTTTTGTGTCAAGGCAAGCTCCTTCCCTGGCTTAATCCCTAATTCCATTTATTTTGCAGGAGATGGGTTTGGTGTTTACGATATAGCCACTAGAAAACCACGTTCCTTCCGTCCCAAGTCTCTAGCAGCCTTCTCCACAGCATCACTCGCCTTTTACTGGATCCCTCCAATGTCTCTCTAGTTACTGCTGTCCTTCAGTAAAAATAATAATTATTATGTCTCTAGTTACTGTTACGTCTCTAATTTGTGTTCAACTATAGTATATGTTTGGTTTTCAATTGTATCTTTCTTTTTCTTTAAATAAAAATTATTATGAAATAGTATATAACGTTGATGTAGTTGAAATAGTAAATGTGGGGTATTCAATATGATAATAATTGATAGACGTGGTGAGAAAGTAAAAGAAAAATGGCAAATAATTTTTTTCTTCCACAAATGGTAAAAATGGTAAAGAATCTTTTGTACAAATTTTTGTATGAAAATATTTTTATTTTTTCTAAAAAAAAAAAGAAGAGAGGAAAAGTGGAGAAAAGAAAGAGACATAACTGAAAACCCTTTTTTCTTGTTCTTGTGGCCAAACTAACAAGTACTCTGTGTCTTCTTAGAGCACCTTTATCCCTTGGGGTAAATGGGTTGCTTAAGGTAATTTGGGTTTAAAATTAAATAAAAAACCCAGTTAAATGTAAGCAGTGTTGCCTAATTAAGCCCAGGAAGCAACCCAAATATTGGACACGTGTTGTGACGAGAGAGGAGGAAGAAACGGTGAAGCCGTGTCCCGTATCATTTGTTGTTCTGTTCTTTCTCTCTCTCTCACGAGAGAAATCGACGAAGGCGATTGTGTCTCTCTCACCGTGACTCCTCGATGGCGAAGGCGACGGCGATGGACCGCTCTGTGTTGGTGTATGTCGTCGACGACGTGAACGCTGACTCTCTCCCTCTCCGTGGGTGTTCTCGAAGCCGACGGTCCGGTATCTCTCTTTGTCGCGTCTCCGCGAAAGGAAACGGTGAAGATGATTTTCGCTGTCCTTTTATACCATACATGGTACCTCCAGGTACCTTAAATGATATCAACGTTCTTGATCGTTCACCTGTTTTTGATGACATAATACATGGTCAAGCTCCGCCAGTCACTTTCTCTGTCAATGGAAGACAATATCATATGGCTTACTATCTGACTGATGGTATTTATCCGAAATGGGCAACTTTTATCCAATCTATTCGTTTACCACAGGTGCCGAAAGCAGTTTTATTTGCTCAACGTCAAGAGGCTGTCCGAAAAGATGTCGAGCGTGCTTTTGGAGTCCTGCAAGCTCGCTTTGCAATTGTTAAAAATCCAGCTCTGTTCTGGGATAAAGTCAAAATTGGAAAAATTATGAGAGCATGTATCATACTCCATAATATGGTAGTAGAAGACGAACGAGATGGATACACTCAATATGATGTTTCAGAGTTCGTCCAAGGAGAAGAAAACCGAAGTTCTCATGTCGATCTCGATTTTGATAGAGATATCCCATCAAATATCGCAAATACAATGGATGCTCGAACAAGAATTCGTGATAAACCAATGCATCAACAACTAAAACATGATTTAGTTGAACATATATGGCGTAAGTTTGGGGGTGATGAAGACAACAACTAACGGAGATGGATCTTTCAAATAATTCTCATGTATTTTCCTACTCTTTTGTTCATGTTTTTTTAAAAAAACTATGTTTGAAATATTGTCTTGTAATAAATTTTAAGTTTTTTTAAATAAATTTGAAGTTTTAAATTTTTTTTTTTTTTTTAAATTGCTAAAATAAGCAACTTGCAATGGAGAAGTAAAATTAACAAGTTGCTTAGCTAAGTTGCTTAACCCAAACAAATTATTAATTACTATTAATTTTTAATTAAGCAACCCATAATGGGTTGTTAGGATGAGGGTGCTCTTAGATCTCTAACTCAAAAACCCTTTTGAGATCAGGCCAAGCTATGTCGTCGTCGTCTTTTCTGCTCAGCCTCTCTTCCAACCTCTCTCTCCGCAAACTTGCCCTGGTAGTTTTCTTCTCTCCAGTCTCTTTCTCTAGTTTTTGTGAAGTCTTTGTGTTTATTCTTCTGATGTCTACTTGGTACGTACGCTTCCACAGAGATGCCAAACCCTTCGAACATTCTCCTCATCCTTCACCAACCCTAACTTGTTTTATCGTGTCACCTGTTGTGGTGAAAAAGGTGATGAAGAATCCCCAGGTGTAATGACACAGCTCCACATGTTTGACCCTGCCAAAGACGAACATATCATCATCGGTGATATGCCATTTCCCAAAGAGTTGGTTGGTTCCTCGCTGGTGGGAAGTTCCCATGGATGGGGAGTTTTTCTATGGGGCCAACGTTCCATACTAATCAGTGACTTCTGCAACCCCTTGAGCTTTAAATCAAAACCCAAGTTCATCCCTCTGCTTCCTAGGCCTGATCTAATTAGTTGTCAAGCTGACTTGGTAAGTGGCGTGGCAATGTCCTCTTCTCCTCAAGAGGAAGCAGACTACCTTGTGGCTGTCAAGTTTACAGGACGTCCGGTGAGTATTTATAAGCCTAGTGCCACTAAGGCGGTCCATCTCACTTTGCCTCATAATGTATTCGATCATTTTGAACCATCCAAGTTGATGTATTCCAAGAGAGATCAAAGATTCTACATGCCAAGTTCTGGTGGCCACCACTTGTGGTCTTGGGATGGTCTTGAATCCACCGAGCCTGAGTTCCATGAGTTGCGGTTTCACAACCTTCCTCAGTTTTCTCATTCCGAGTTGCAGCTTTTGGATTCTTGTCACAGGACACAACACTTTGTGGAGTCTCCATCAGGACAACGATTCCTAGTCAAATGGTACGAGATTCTACTTGTTTATTTGCTTTTTGCGATTACATGCTATTATTACAAGATTATATTCATAATATATGATGTCTGCTTTAATGCACACAGAGAAAAAAAATTCTTAAAAAATCATTGAATTTATAATTTAATTATAGATAAAAAACAGTACAAACATATTAGCTATATAGTTTTTGATAAATTTAAAATTACTTAGATATGTAAAAACATCTTATCTTGTGAAACAACACAAGGCACCTAAAATATCCAATATTGAAACGGATAGAGTATTATTAACATGTTCTTTCATTTTGTTTTGGCTTGGCAGGTATGTCCAAAGCAGCAAGTCATTAGGATTCAATTGTGGTGGCACAAAGCGGTTCATGGTGTTTAGAGAGGAGGAAGATATGAACATGTGTTACACTGAAGACATTGGTGATCTCTGCATATTCCTCGGAGATAACGAGCCTTTTTGTGTCAAGGCCAGCTTATTCCCGGGCTTAAGCCCTAACTCCATCTATTTCGTCGGTGAAGGCTATGGTGAAGGCTATGGTGTTTACAATATCGCCACTAGAACCCCACGTTCCTTCAAACCCAAGCCTACTACCTCTGACGATTCACCTATTGGCCAAGGTTTTATGCTTCCTCTCTGGGCTCCTCACTGGCTTCCTCCGTTTCCTCTCTAAGTTGTTATGTTTTGGAACAACTAAAAACAAAATCTGTAGTAGACGTGTCTTCTTCATTACCATCTTGGTATTGTTAGCTCCCAACTTGTGTATAATTTAATCAGTAGTAGAATCCCTGAATCATCCATTGCGTTCTTATATTGTTTCTCCACCTAGATTTTTTTAAAAAAATATATAGAAAGAGCGGTCCAAAGAGAGAAGACACATACTAGGAAGAGATGATCTCGAGAACAAGAACCACCTTTAAAAAGATGTTCAACCATAATGACAAGGATTAATCATTGGTTGAAGAGATGTTCAATCAGCTTCTTTTTCTACATGATATATATGTATAGACAGTTCGAATATTCGAGTCTAAGGAACACACAAGAGTCGTGAGATGTGCAGCTTTTTGATATCTTCTTGTCCAAGTAAACGGCCATAGGCTTATAGGAGAAGGACTGGTTTGGTTTGCTTTCAAAACTTCTTCTGCTGCATGATGTGAATCCCTTCTCTTAACTTCCATTTTCATATTCTAAGAAACCTTTTGGCCTTTGGGATTGGGTGTTTGATGCCTTTCTCGGTCTCTTTTGTTTCAAGACTTGGAGAAATCTCTTAGTAGTAAGATCAAACCGGAGAAGACAAATTTTACTGCAATTTGTTATTGCTTCTAGATCCCACAGTTCTATTAGAAGTATCAACATTTTGATATATACAGTAGAAACTCTAAATATTAATACTCGATAACTTAATAAACATGTTAAATTAATAAAAAAAATTGGTTCCAAACTGGACCGGTTCAAAATAATACTCCCTCCGTTCCATTAAAGTTTTGAGATTTTTTTTGTTTGATGAAGAGAGAAGTTTGTAGTTTCCAATACAATTTTTTTTACTTGTTTACTTATATTACCCTTGTTAACTATTAAAAGAAACCATTAAATAATTTTATTTGTTTTGTAATTATAACAAGAGACAAAAGTTATTTTTGGTATTGTAAAAGTATTCTTAAACTGTGTGAAATGTCTAAAACTTTCATCTTAATGGAACAGATAGAATATATAAATCGATAAAAATAATAAAATAATATTTTTAAAAAATAATTATTTAATTAATAAACACTTGCTTTCCCACTCTATTCAAACAAGAAGAAAACACCTTATTTAATTACAACAGTTTCACATATATATGGATAATGATTCAGACAGTAACATATAGAGATGTACCTTTGGGAGAGTGGTGAGTTAAAAATCAGAAATATCCACCATTAACCATTGTTCGAGTTCATCCATGAGCTTCCTCTAACATCAATTTCCCTCAAAGCAGGAAGATTCATGAGTGTGTCAAACCTAAGCTTTGTTTCTGTTGTCTGGAAACTGAAACAGCAACAAGAATCAAAGTCTTTCTTCTCTGTACTCAATGGTTGTAATCTCAAACTCTATCCAAACACAATCGCTGCAGCATACCCAATGTCAATACTCTGTTTTTGAAAACAGAGCATTATATGTTAAAAGGAAAAGAAAGAAAGAAGATGACGAACCATAGAGATTGTGTGGCGCATCATAGCCGTTTGATCTGATTGTGTGGAGAGACGTGACTTTCACGTTAGGTTAGTCAATCTCATAATGAAGGTTTGCTACATATGCGTTAAGTGTATCCTTCAAAGTTGTCGCATCATGTCTAACTAAATACTTTTTAAAATGACATTTATAGCATAACTTGTATATATCCCCAATGTCTCGTGTGTAACACATGTTCATATCTTCCTTTGATCTCTCTTGGAATACATCAACTTGCATTGTTCATCACATTCATCAACATCCAAAGGGTTTGCATCTCTGAGTTAGTCTAAGACACAAACTACTTGTTATGTTGGCCACAAGTAGAAGGGTTTTCAAGTAGTTAATATGCTCTTTTATTGCCATACTTACCAGATTTATAATGAAGATGGTTTATTCATTTAAACAAACAACATTACACAAATTACATTAAAAACCACAAAAGCCAAACATTACATAAACTGATAAACATATTAAACATATACAAATACAACTTAAAACACTCACAATCTTCTTCTTCTTCAAGCTTCTTCCTCATGCAGCCACCTCAGTTATGATCAGGCCCGACCCTAGACTAAAGCCTGTAAAGCAAGGGCTTTAGGCGCTAGAATTGATATATAGTTTGGGGGGCGCAAAATCAAAGGTATTCAGTTAATTTTAGCTTAGTGATTTATGTATTGTTCATTTGCTCAACAAGTAATGAGATTGAATCGTCCTCCCTCCTACTACTTTTGTCTTTTTGTTTTTATTGTAGAATAATAGCAATTAAAAGTTTTTCTCCCTTTAAGGATATAAACGACTTACTTACATTTTCTAACAAATTTGGTATTTTTATCATAAATATAATATTAAGTAATATACAAATAAACCATTTAAGTAAGTAAACATTAGGTATTTCTTTAATAGATGTTCTTCTTGATATATTTTTCTATTTTTTATTTATTTATTAAACAGATGTGTAAATAAGAGATACTATAACAATGGGCTTAAATTATCAGTTGCTCATATTCTACATTTCACTTTTATTCAATCTCCACCAAAATTAATGTGACTCTCAGCATCCTGTATTTATTTTTATTTTTTTGCTTTTTATTCACTTTTTCTTCTATAAGTTTTTTACTTTTTAGAAATATATGAAATCTGGATAAATAAATTATCAGAAATTAGGTTGTGAGACATTTCACAAATCAGCCATCTTCAAGCGTTGCGTGAGTGAGCATCGGTTATCTCTATTCAAGCTCCTTAAGAGATAATTTGTTGTTTCCACTTCAAGTTGCTAAGTTCTCCATTGTCGAGAGTCTTCACCACCGTGACTTTGTGCTCGTAATCCGTGGTCACATACTTGCTCCTGATGTGATCTTCACCAGCAGTATATTTATTAATAAAAGTTATATAAATAATACTAAACATTTTTACGATTATTATTATTATCATATAAATACTATGTTTATATATAAACTTTAATAAAACTATATAAAAAGATAAGTAAAATTAAGAAAAATATATGTAAAAATATATTAAATATAAGTAAAATGTTGTTTATAAATGTGAAATTTTGTATTAACATCTGATTTTAGTAAACTATGATTGATTATAGTCAAAATATTGGTTATAATATCCCATATATATTATACGAGAACATTACAACATTTAAATGATGTCACGTGTCATTATTAGAATGATTTTTAAAATTAATTATTAATGTATAACAATTACTTCTTTACTTAAATAAAAATACTAAATTACCTAATATGATATATATATATATATATGACAATTAATGATTTTGGATAATAAAGATTTGATAACAATTTATGTATCATTTATCATTTTTGTTTAATTTTTTATTAGTAAAAAATAAACAATCTCATTAACCATATGATAAAAATTTAAATTTGTTATTATATCTTATATTTAAAAATTTTGTAAACGACTATAAATTATTTTTAAAAAAGTTTGAGCAATGGTTTAACTTTTTTTGTTATAACAAAATATAAATGATCATACAATCGTATGAACTGAAGTCTCATTTAATAAATATTTATATTTTATATTTTATATTATTTAAATTAAATTATATACCATATAAAATATAAAATAAGATAATTTAGAATTATATGTATTTTTTTAATACCTAGTTCTTTTTTTTTGTCATCGTCTTAACCTAGTTCATATAGTAATTATATGTAATTTTCTGGTCAACTTCGAATTACTATTGAACGTTTTCTGGGTCATGGTGTAAAAAACACATCAAAGTGAAAGATTTTATGGAGTATTTGCTGTAATCGTATGCAAGATTTTATGGAGTATTTAATGTGTTGTTAAATAAATGGATTTTCTTACACACTCTTAAGAGGTGTATTGAATCTAATATTTGAAGTAGTTTGATTTTTAATGAGTTTTTAGATGATTGTAGGAGAATATGAGAATTTAGTGTGATTTTTGTTAAACAACTCAAAAATTTCATTCAAAATTATGAAATTTGAATTTTTATTTTAAACTTATAAACCCCTCTCAAACACTTTATAATCACATAAGCACTTTAAACCCTGCAACTTAAGTTTTGTTTAATAACAGTGGATATCGGAGTGTTTTATGAAATTACATGTTTGAATAACAATATATTTGTCATATTAATATCAATCACCTCAAACTTAATACGTTACCCTTAATGTCATATCCATTCACATCATTTATTTTACAATAGCCCCCTTGATATTTAGATAATTATGAAATAGCCTCCTAACTTTGACCATTGTCATTCTTTTCCACTAATTTAAAAATAGAGCTCAAGAAAGGGAAACCCTTCATTCATTTGCCCGAAAAAAAAAACTAAAAAAAGAAGATGAAGATGATCGGTAAAATGAATAATCCTAGGATTAAATGGTCTCTCCTCTTTCGAATCTCTACCACTAGAACCAAGATTCTCAATCAAGAACTTCTAATAAATAAGACATGCAACTCATTGATGAAAAGAAAGAAACAAAAACTCGTTCTGTTTTTGTATTCTCCTCATCGTTTTTAACTCCTGAAAACAACAAGAAAGAAGATAGAGAAAATGTCGTTTACAGGAACATTGGATAAATGCAAGGCCTGTGACAAAACCGTCTATGTGATGGATTTGTTGACGTTGGAAGGAAACACTTATCACAAAAACTGTTTCAGATGCAGCCATTGCAATGGCGCTCTCGTGGTACGTCCTCTTTCTTTCTTCATTGTTACTCTTATTAGATATTTCGACAATGCTTTGAAACTCTTTTCTGAAACAGATAAGTAACTACTCATCGATGGATGGAGTTCTTTACTGCAAGCGTCACTTTGAGCAGCTTTTTAAAGAATCTGTTAAGAGTCTTCACACAGGTCTCATTAGTTTTATCTCTTTATTGGTTCTGTTTTCGAATGTTTTGTTTCATTTGTCTTTGCTGACTTCATCTAATTACATTAACAGGAAAGACAGAGAAGCCGAATGATCAGCTGGTAATGAACTTTTAGTTTGCATGTTTCTTTCATCATTAATCTAATCTTTTTTATTTTTCGTTTGAATCTGCAAAAGACTCGAGCTCCAAGCAAGTTATCTTCATTCTTCAGTGGAACACAAGACAAGTGTGCGACTTGTCAGAAAACTGTTTATCCACTTGAGAAAGTTACAATGGAAGGAGAATGTTACCACAAGACTTGCTTCAAGTGTGCACACAGTGGTTGTCCTTTGACTCACTCTTCTTACGCTTCTCTCAACGGTGTTCTCTACTGTAAAGTCCATTTCAACCAGCTCTTTCTTGAGAAAGGAAGCTACAATAACGTCCATCAAGCTGCTGCTAACCACCGTCGATCCGCCTCTTCTGGTGCTTCTTCTCCTCCTCATGATGACCACAAACCTGAAGATGAGGCCGTGGTTCCCGAGGAAGAAGGAGGAGGAGGAGAAGAAGAAGAAGCAGCCCCTGAAGCTGCTGCAGGAGAAGAACCTGCACCTGTGGCTGAGTAACTATCTTCTCAGTTCTCAAGTTTGAAGTTTTATATGCTTTTTATGTTTAAAATTATTATTATGTATACAATTATTTGCTAATTCTTTTTGTAAATTATTGTAAAGCTTGGAGAGAATCTGTTGTAAACAAACCTTTTAACATCCATTTTTTAAAAAGAGTATACTTTCTTTGATCTTAGAAATAAGAACCAGTTCTTGTTTTGAAACAAAAATTATAACCAAATATTTTATATTTTATAAATCAAAATTCAAAAACATACGGAATCAGCATGTAAACAAACACATACTTCTCTCCATTTCTTGTAATTGTAAAATAAACAAAAGTTGTGAAAATTTGCCAAGAATAGTCAAACTCTGGCACTGTGTTCTTGAGATGGATAGTGTTTCAAGACATGAACAGTGCCTTGCATTTTGCCATTGTATCGTCTGGACTAGTAACTGCAACGCAGAAGAAACAAACTTACTGGTCATGAAAGTGTCACAAACACAAACACATACAGAGATTAACAGATGATATATATCTGACTAACTGACCTGAATGGCCAATTGTTTTTGGTGATTCATAGATTTCATAATCGTTTCCACCCTGAAGGAAGTTAAAGCCATGTTTTTACACATCAAGCTCAAAGGAAAATCATGCAAGAATTACTCTAAGAAGTTTGGAAAGTTAAGTTGAATTTCTTTACCTCATAGGTTTTGTCACCGAAGAAATGGATTTCATTGAAGTCTTCAAGGTATTGCAAGCAGTAGGTCTTATCCCAACCTTTAGGGAAGACCTGCGTCATTACAATACCAATGGAACTAAACTTAGCAACAGAAAGATTGGATATAAGAAAACTGTTATAATCCACATTCTGATTCCAACTCACATCGAAGCTAATCTGTCCTCCAATAGAGAATGTAAGGTTAAGATGCGCAAACCGCTCACGAAGTTCAGCCACCATCTTTGGTCGAATGTTTTGAACCTTTTAAGACAAAAAAGTTGAATGATATGACTTACAAAATGCTCATGATTGATTTGTATAAAAAAGTTTCGTTTACCTTATCATATCTCTCGAATTCGTCTCTTTCTTCCTGACTGCAGTTGCGACCAATTGGTGACACATTGAGCATTCCATTTCGGAATTCTATAAATGTTCCTCTGTGTATACAAATTTCAAGAATGTCTTTAGTATAAGATAATTAAAAAGTTGACTAGAGACTAGAGGTCGACCAAATGTACCTTTTGATTGGAATATCCAAGTCTGCAATGTAGTGCAGCGTGAACTTTATCAACTCCTGCATCATCAATTTAACGCTATCGCGAACTAGTCAAAGAAATATACTTACAAACGCTTCACCACCCATTAAACAACTAAAGAAACATTAAATCAACTCCTGTTATCTACTACACATGAGGGACGATGCTTTGTGCATTATTACCTTGAGTTTATCTTCACCAAGGTACAGCTTCAGGCTCTGAGAAAAAAAGGACACAAAACTATTAAGAAACAAAAGAAACGATAAAGCAACAATGTGGACAAGTAAAAGCCATCGCTTCACATGCACCTGGATTCCAATGGGTTTCCCATCTTTATGGGCAACAAGACCATTCTCAGAGAAACAATAATCATAGTCGGTGGTGACTGCAAGAAAAATACAAACACAAAAGTATTAGCCAAACAGATGGAGACTCACAAGACAAAGAAGGTAGAGCCAGACCAAAGATAAAAACATATAGACTTGGAGAACTCAAATACATTCCAGAATCTAAACACACACTAATGATCAGCAGCAATTCCAATATACAGACTTAAAACGATCATCTGTATATATGTTAACGATGGATCTAGTCAACGATCTAAACCAGAGAAAGTCTCTATAGTCTTAACTTCTAAAAGGGTCTCATATATATAGCAGAGAACACAACAAAAGAGTGATCTTTCTCATCAATGAAGCAAAAAGATCCTATCTTTAGATACCAAATCGAAATGTATAACGAACAGAGTATAGTTGTTTCCCGATCTGATCAAATTACGTACCTGTTTTGCCAAGCTGCTCAGATATCTTGCTTAGATCAGATCCACCGACGACTCCAACAGTAACCACCTGAAACTCTCACAGACATTTCATCAAACACTAACCAGGCATAAAGCAACAATGGATCAGTGAGACATACCTTGCGCAATTCTCGGATAAACTCGAGCAATTCTGGAGTAGCTTCCTTCCTTGGAGCAGTGAGAGTACCGTCGACGTCGAACAAAGCGATCACTCCAGGCTTTCTGGCCGCCATTGAAGGATGAAGAGATTTCAAAGTGGAAGATGATGATGATGATGATAATGGCGGAAGAAGATGTGAATGAATGAATATTAAACGAGTGGACCGATCTAATCTCTAACGAAAGAGTGTCGCTTAATACATGGTCCTTACTTTTTAGTCCTAGAGATCTGTGATTGGTCGATAAAATAATCGTGACGCATTAAAGTCACTATTTCTCTAGATACTATATACTGTAGTAGGGTAGAATTTAAATGTAAGCAGTAAAACATTTCTTAAGATTCAAATAAAGTGTTCATTTGGAAAATGTTGATAGGAAAAAGAATATATTTGGATCTGTTATGGTATGTATAGGGATAATGGGCTTGGTGATTTGAAAGCCCATGACTAGCTGAGAAGAAGTGATACCGGCGCCATTGCAAATCCAGTTCATGTGATTGATATTGATAAGAACAGATTGATTTCATGTATTTAGACAATAAGAGCATGTTTAACCCAAGTTTTTTAGTGGGTTTCTTGCATTGTTTGCGGGTCTCACTGATATATGGGGCCCGTAAACAGTGCAAGAACCGGTTACAAAAACTATGAATTAAGAATTGATTATGGAGGGTTTATTGCACTGTTCACGGACCCCACTAATACGTGGCGGCCCGCGATTGGTTCTTTTTTAAAAAAAAATTTTAATGAGAGAAAAAGAAAATTAAGAAACCCATTTTGGATTTATTGGGTTAAACATGGTCTAAGAGCATATTTATTAAAGGTCTCTTAGGGCGGATCTTTTAACGGAATTTAAGAGACGATCTCTTAACTTTTAACTAAAAAAATTAAAAAACGTCTCATAAATACCATATTTAAGAAGATGGTAATTTTTGGAAGTCTCTCGCTTGTTTGGAAGATGGTAATTTTTGGGAAATAAGATCAGCTTTAATTTACACCTAAGGAGGGATATAGCGTTCACAGAGCCACAGATGCCGCATCATCAAATGGCTGTAAGAACAAAATTCTACAAGATATAAAAATCTCCAAAAAAAAAAGAAAAAAAAAAACAATTTCATATCAAATATTGTGGAGAAAAGCGATCCATATCGTTTTCATTTGATTCAAAGTCGATTGAGATAGCTAAGACTTGCAACAGAAATTTACTTATTTGGACCACCAAACATTGAAAATTTACAATCACCTATTGTACACAATGTTCCAATGTTACATAACATATTTTGTATCGTTGACGATCAAATACACACTTTTTTTGTTAAGAACGACCAAAAGTGAAAAGTCACGATAAACAGTCTTTGTTTAACAGTCAAATCTCTCTATCTAACTTTATATTTGTCATGCGCACATCATATTTGTTGACGTCAGTCACGTCACCTATATGACATTCACATAAGTCACCTATAGCACATCATAATGTAATGATCAACTCGACAAGATAGAGAGCGTAGAACAACGACGGAGAGTTTTTCGAGTCACTAGATCACTAGGTCGGTATATATAGTTCAGCTCTCAAATCTATCTGATAGTTTAGCGTATAGTTTCCCACACTTTAAAAATAAGGCCTACTTCTTCAACAATCATTCATTACAAAAATAAAAGTGTTTTTTTTTTTTAAACAAAATAATATTAACACTCTAACATCACCTACAAATGCAAACCTCCAAATTGATATAGTGGTCAGAACGATTAGGACTACAACATAAGTAATTAAGTAAAGTAAAATAAATCTCTAGATAAAAAACTAATTGGAAATGAAAATATGGGGAAAATATGTAGTTGGTGCCAACAAAGACTGGGAAATGAGGAAAGTATTTGATGAATTTTAAAATTTTGTTTTGTTGTATTTTGAATGACTTGGCCTCAATTTTTTTTTTTTTGCCTGTATTTTGCCATTTGAAAATTAAACTACTACTCCCTCCGTTTCATTTTAATTATCGTTCTAAGTTTATGCACATATATTAAGAAAACATATGATTTTGTATATTTTCAAAACAAAAACATAATTATCTATACAATTAATCATATTTTAACCATAAAAAAAAATAAAATGGAGAACATTATTAATAAAATTTATATTGAAACTATAAAACGACACTTATTTTGAAACAAATATTTTTCCGTATAACGATAATTAAATCGAAATAGAAATAGTATATATTAGTGGAAAAGGACTTGCTATTTATTTGCTAGTCAATTCTCTTTTAATGTGTTTGAAAAATCTGTTAATGTGTACTTCAACTTCATGTATGTACTACCCTACCACAAGGTCTGCACAAGTTTCAAGATATAAGTGTAAACCAAATCACATTATTTTTTTCCACATTAATTAGATAAGATAAAGTGATGAAACAACTAAATTTCCACGAATAGAAACAATATTGTAAATAACAATGTGCTCTACTAGAATCATATCAAATGTTTTTATTAAGGTCAAATATTCAACTAAAATTAGGTGTCTATCATCATATGTCCAACCTTTTGCTTAATATGATATTATTCATTTTTGTGGTCAAATATTCAATTAAAATCTGGTGTCTATCATTATATGTCCAACCTTTTATTTAATATGATATTATCCATTTTAGATATAAATTTTTTACAATTTTTTTTGAATTATTTTTCTTAAAGTCTCATACTATATAAATTTAGATCACATATATATATATATATATATATATTAAACCTTTTCTAAATTTGTTGACAAAACAATCTTTTTAAAAATTTAATATACAATGTGAGATTTAGATTATCTATTTTTCTAATAATTATTTTTTTCTTCAGACAAAAAAACATAGAATTTTGGCTATGATTTGTTGTGACATACTAGATACTTTTATAGATAAGATTAGAACTGGGCATAAAGTCTATAATCTGAAATCTATACCAAATCCAAACAAAAAAACTGATTCATATCCAATTCAAAATATAAAAATATCCGAATAAGTTTTGTAACGTGTTATAAAATATATATGAACCTGAAGTGTTATTAATCAAATCTGAACGAGTATCTCAAAAAATATCTAAATATCTAAAAATATATATCCAAAAAACCATATAAATGTCTAAATTAATATAAATATAAATATATATTTCAAGTATTCAATTTTATATTTATTTTGATATAATATCTAACAATATGTATTTAAAATTTAAATAAATACGTTAAATACTCAATTATATATAATTAAGTATATATTTTTATGTTTTATTTTGAAATTTTAGATTTTACTTCAGGTATATATGAACTGATCCAATATAACATGAATCTGAATGAGATATATGATTATTTTATAAGTTCTAAGATGTGATATAAAACCGTTTGAAATCGATGTGTATATATGAATTCGACTCATATTTGCAAATTTACTAGAATTGGATCTACGAGGTATTATAAAATAAAACCAAAATTCGAAAAACTTGACATGAATGCCAACGGATACTTGAACGTATATGTCTAGATGAGATGTTGTGCTAGAACAAGACCATATATCATTTAGGTGCTCAACTAAAATCAGATTCCGTTACCAAATGTCTAATCCTCATTTAGTATAATAATATTATTTGCTTCGAACTTAAGCTTTACGGATTTTGTTTTTGTGAAAGTTTTTCTCAAAATTTGTATACTATATATGTGAAGTAAGACCATATTTATATAATTAAACTTTTTACTATTTAATATTGAGTTATTCTTGGGTTCACCCCCTAGGGTGAACCTCTAGGTTCTAAACCCAATTAAAATTTGCCACATCATAACATATTTTTTTTAAAATTAAAAATGTATAAATAAATAAAAAATAACAATTTTTTTTTTAAATACGTTATTAATACTGTCGGTAAAACCTTAAACCCTAAATAATAAACTCTAAACCCTAAACCCTAAACCCTAAACCCTAAACACTAAACACTAAACCCTAAACACTAAACCCTAAACCTTTGGGTAAACCCTAAACCCTTGGGTAAATCATAAACCCTTGGGTAAATCTTAAATCTTAGGGTATACCCTAAATAGTAGTAATAGGGTTTACTTTAGGGTTTAGGATTTAGCCAAAAAATTAGGGTTTACCCAAGGGTTTATGGTTTAACCAAGGGTTTAGGGTTTGTTTATCCAAGGATTTAGGGCTTATCCAAGGGTTTAGGGTTTAGTTTTAGGGTTTAGAGTTTTGCGTCTAGTATTTAGGATTTAGAATTTTTGAGGGTTTAGAGTTTTGTGTTTAAGATTTAAAGTTTAGTGTTTAAGATTTAGGGTTTATTAGCAACATTAATTTTTTTTTTGTAATTTAATTATTTTCTACTTTTTAATATTTTTTCTTTAAAAAAATACAATATGACATGTTAAATTTTGATTGGGTGGTGAACCCAAGAAAAACTCTTTAATATTCCATGTGAAACTTGGATTATCTATTTATTCCAACATAATATTGTGACATTTTGAGAAACAACACTGACATTCGTAAATTGACCCTAACTTGTAAATTATGATTAACTCGTCTTTTCCCCGCAATCGCCAAAACGGTTTAGAAATAATTTGTAGACATCGACTATGTTTGATCGAGTCAACACGACAACATTGAAGAAAACAAGTACTCCCTCCGTTTCTTAATATAAGTCGTTTTACACTTATACACGTAGATTAAGAACATAATTAATTTCTTATATTTTCTAGACAAAAACATCATTAATTATTTACCTAACCATAATTCAACCAATAACAAAATAGAATATATATTACTATTGGTCAGATAATATTATCTGCTCATAAATTTTAAATCGAAAGTTGAAAACGTCATATAATTTGGAACAAATTTTTTTCTCTAAAACGACTTATAATAAAAAACAGAGGGAGTACAACGTAATTGATTGTGTGCCTAATCCATATATTCAATGGAAATAACGAGGCAATCCCGGATAAATTTCCAGAAGAAATGTCTAATGATTATTATTTTATTTTTCGAACAAATCTGTGATGATTATTCAGGCATGTTTATTGCAGGTCTCTTAGGGAGATTCTCTTAGGAAAATAAGAGATCGTTTCTTAGCTTTTAACTAAAAAATTAAGAGACGTCTCTTAGCTTTTTCTAGTTAAAAACTAAGAGACGGTCTCTTATTTTTTCTAAGAGACCCTCCTTAAGAGACTTGCAATAAACATGCCCTCGTCACTGCAAGCTAAGCCCAACGGTCATATCAATTTGGTCATATAGTATAATATATCAATCTGGTCATATAGCGATATATATATAAATCAAAAAGTGGTCGACTGCATCGTGGTAGTTTTTAACTTTTCAAACATGGACGTATATATGATTCTTTCCACAGTTATATCAGCTACGTCACTATGCTGACGCACGTCACTAGAAGGACTTGCATGCATGCACGAATTACATTGCATGCAATTAACTGTGTATGTGTTTGTTGAGACAAGATTTGAAAGACCTGTTTCTACATTTCCCAGCTATTACGTACATACATGGGCTGTTTGGATATGGATGAAGCACGTAACTACGACTATTTTATAACATTTTGTTATTCCTGCAAGAAAATACATTAATCAACAAGTATTAATTAATTGGTCCGTCGAAATACACCATCATTCATATATACGCATGCACAAGCAAATGTATGAGAAAGTAGCTCTAGAGTGTTCTCGGACGGTATATTGTTCTTCCTCCAAATCTAACAGCCATTGCAACTCTTCGTGTTGCGAGAGGGTTTAAATTCGCTTTAAACTTTCAAATAATTATATCACCCAAATACATATATACATAATATTGTTAGTCGACATAAGCAAGAAGAAGGACATATGGGCTTTTTGGTGAACCTTTCCTTAAACACACAGTTGGGCCACGATATCGTTACAAGCCCATCAGTGTCTCTGGCGGGAAACAACGTTTGTATACCAAAGCAGAGACAGAAACAGAGATGTACGGTTGCAGAGCAGAAGCACACAGCTGGAGGAGTGGTCCTGCAGAATAAGTTCAAGCCTTTAGCTATCTATGTTTAGACGGTTGTAAGGGAGACACTTGTCACTCTATGATAAGTGTAACTCTCCTAGGGTTTTGGGTTTAAGACTATATATTGTAAGAGAAGAGAAGTATGTAAGTGACTTTTGCGAAAACCTTCATCAAAAGAACTAAAGTTCAGTTGTTCTTGAGATTTCACATGGTATCAGAGCTCTGATAACCCTAACCGGTTGCTGTAATGGCAGGAGCACAAGATCCTTACCCGTTTCCGTCAAATCTTCATGTCTCCAGCTCAGTTACTCTTAAGTTGAATGAGAGTAACTATCTCCTTTGGAAAACTCAGTTTGAAGCCCTTCTCAGTAGCCAGAAGTTGTTGGGTTTTGTCACCGGACAAGTAGTCACTCTGGTAGTCACTGTTACAAATATTGTCGATGATGTTCCAGTTATCACTCCAAATCCGTTGTTTGAAGCTTGGAGATGCACAGATCAACTCATCAAGTCTTGGATCTTTGGAACACTTACTGAAGAAGTCCTTGGTTATGTTCATACCCTAGCCACATCTCACGATGTTTGGATGTCTCTTGCAGACAACTTTAACAAAAGCTCCGTTGCTCGGGAGTTTGATCTTCGTCGCCGCCTCCAAATGCTTACAACCCGAGGTAAAGACTTCTTGGTTTATGTCAGAGAGTTTAGAGCTATGTGTGACCAGTTAAGTTCGATTGGGAAGCCTGTGGATGAATCTATGAAAATCTTCACTTTTCTTAATGGTTTGACTCGTGACTATGATCCCATATCGACGGTTGTGCAAAGTTCAATGTCAAGGTTTCCACCACCGACATTCAGCGATGTTGTGTCTGAAGTTACGGGATTCCACACCAGATTACAGTCATACGAGACTCCAGCAGACGTTACTCCCTTCACTGCCTTTCAGACACAAAGATCAGGCTTTTACAATAACAATCAGAGAGGTCGTGGAGGAAACACATCCCGGTTTGGTAACAGAGGAAGAGGAGGTGGCTACAGCACTAGGGGGCGAGGCTTTTCTCAACAGGTTAACACCTCTGGATGGAATCAGTCCTCTCCTGTTGAAAGCAATCGTCCGGTGTGTCAGATATGTGGTCGTGTAGGACATTCAGCCCTCAAGTGTTGGAATCGCTTTGATAACGCATATCAAAGTGAGGATATTCCAAAAGCTCTAGCTGCTTTTCAGGTCTCAGATGACTCCGGTAGAGAATGGCTTCCAGATTCCGGCGCCACTGCCCACATAACTGCATCAACTTCTTCTCTACAACATGCTTCACCATACAACGGTTCTGAGACAGTGTTGGTGGGAAATGGAAACCAGCTCCCTATCTCCCATGTTGGATCTACGGTCATTACCACTCCACAAGGCAACATTCCTCTTCTCGATGTCCTAGTCTGTCCGAACATACAAAGATCGCTCCTATCTATCTCTAAACTTTGTGATGATTATCCTTGCGGGATCTTCTTTGATGCTAAATGGGTATATGTGATTGATTTAAAAACTCAGAAGGTAGTGACCAAAGGACCTCGACATGAGAATCTTTATATGTTGAAGAACTCAGATTTCAGTGCTTACTACTCCAACAGACAAGTGACAGTCAGTGACTTGGTGTGGCATAGGCGTCTTGGGCATGCAAATCAGCAAGTTCTTCAACACTTGAACAACAGCAAGGATATCTCCATACATAAGAGCAGAATCACCTCCATTTGTGAGCCTTGCCAAATGGGGAAGAGCTCTAAGCTACCTTTTTTTAATTCTGCTTCTACTTCTTTGGGACCATTGGATCGGATACATTGTGATCTATGGGGACCTTCACCTATTGTATCGAATCAAGGGTTCAAATACTATGCTATTTTTGTGGATGATTATTCTCGCTATGCTTGGTTATTCCCTTTGAAAGCAAAGTCTGATTTCTATCAAGTGTTTGTTGCCTTTCAAGCTAAAGTTGAAAATCAATTCACTACAAAGATTAAGGTGTTTCAAAGTGATGGTGGGGGTGAGTTTGTGAATCATGCTCTACGTAAACACTTATCAAGTCATGGAATTCACCATCAAATGTCTTGTCCCTCAACACCACAACAGAATGGGATGGCAGAGAGGAAACACCGACATCTAACAGAGCTTGCACTAGCAATGATGTTTCAGAGCAAAACACCATTTAAGTACTGGGTGGAAGCATATTTCACAGCGAACTATGTAAGCAATCTTCTTCCATCATCTGCTGTTGACTTCAAAACGCCACATGAGCTCTTACATAAACACAAACCAGAGTACTCCTTCTTGCGTGTCTTCGGAGCTGCTTGTTATCCCTGTTTAAGACCTTATGGGACTCACAAGTTTGATCCTCGGTCTCTACAGTGCATATTCCTTGGCTATCATGCTCAATACAAGGGCTATCGATGTCTTTATCCTCCTACAGGACGGATCTATATCACTCGACACGCTATCTTCGATGAAGACTGCTTTCCATTTGCAGACAGGTATCGCGAACATGTCGACAAATACTCCACACCTCTACTTAAAGCTTGGCAAGCTGCTCCTGAACCTCCACACTTGTTACCATCTGTTCCTGTTTCTATCATTCCGCCTCAAAGAGTAGAAGAAGACACAGACAATGGTACTTCGCCTGGTGATCAGGTTGCAGAACCACTTCGTTCCCCAGGCTCAGAGGATCAAGTTCTTGATCATCCTCTCGAGTCAGTGGAATATGTCCCTCTTGAATCTAGCTCTACACCTGAAGATGTTTCTTCTCCAGTGTTACCTACGACTCGTACGCATCCAATGAGGACAAGACTGCAGAGTGGGATTCGAAAACAGAACCCACGTTATGCTCTGCTTACTCGCACAGGTGTACCTACGGTTCCTAAAACCGTGGCTTCAGCGTTAAAGCATCCAGGATGGAACGATGCCATGAGTGAAGAGATGCATGCTCAACATCAGAATGGCACAATGAGCCTAGTACCACGTCATCCCGATATGAATGTTCTTGGTTGTCGATGGATTTACACTATCAAATGGAATGCTGATGGAACAATACGTAATCTGAAAGCCAGACTTGTGGCGAAAGGTTATGATCAAGAAGAAGGAGTTGACTTCATTGAAACCTACAGCCCCGTAGTAAGAACATCAACAATCAGGGTGGTTCTCAGTGTAGCAGTTGCAAAAGGATGGTCTGTTCGTCAGTTAGATGTTAAGAATGCCTTTTTACACGGCGAATTGCAGGAGGAGGTTTACATTGAACAACCCCCAGGCTTTGTGAATGCTCAATATCCGAATCACGTCTGCAAGCTTCACAAAGCTCTCTATGGATTGAAACAGGCTCCGCGTGCCTGGTTCAACAAATTCACTACCTTCCTCCTTGAGTTTGGCTTCAAGTGCAGTCCTGCGGATCCGTCACTGTTTGTCTATCATCATGGGACTCAAACGATGGTGCTGTTGTTATATGTCGATGATGTCCTTCTCACTGGGAGCTCTTCAGAGTTGATAGAGACAATGATTGCGGAATTGAGCAAAACCTTCTCGATGAAAGATATGGGTCTTTTAAACTACTTTCTTGGCATACAGGTTCAGTACACTGGGACAGGAATGTTTCTAGATCAATCAAAGTATGCTGAGGAAATCCTGTTTGAAGCAGGAATGGCTGATGCAAACCCAGTGTGGACTCCTTTGCCTTCACGCCTTGATGCTGCATTTCATGATCAAGAGCTGTTCTCCGATCCAACATACTTCAGGAGCCTTGCTGGAAGACTTCAGTATCTCACTCTCACATGACCAGACATACAATTCGCTGTTAACTTCGTGTGTCAACGGATGCACGCCCCAACGATGACCGACTTCATTATGCTCAAACGCATTCTCCGCTATGTTCGAGGTACTTCCTCCCTGGGTCTCTTCTTACGCAAGGACAGTTCTTTGGATTTGAATGCTTATAGTGACAGCGATTGGGCGGGTTGTCATGACACACGAAGGTCCACGACTGGCTTATGTACTTTCCTTGGGGACAATCTGGTGTCATGGTGTGCTAAACGCCAACCTACGGTTTCTCGCTCTTCAACAGAGGCCGAATACAGAGCTTTAGCTCAAACAGCATCAGAGTTGACTTGGATTTGTTACATACTTCGAGACTTGCGCATAAGTCAAGACAACCCGGCTCTGTTACACTGTGATAACCTCTTTGCTATTCATCTATCAGCAAATCCTCGGTTTCATGGACGCACCAAACACATTGCAGTCGACTATCATTACATCCGGGAGCGCGTTGCTCTAGGCCTGGTTGAAGTTCGTCACATTTCCGCTGAAGCACAGCTCGCAGACATATTCACCAAGTCCTTGTCTCGCCGAGCTTTCACTGCACTACGCTCCAAACTTGGTGTTGGGACTCTACCAATCCCAAGTTGGGGGGGGGGGGGGGGGGGGGGGGTGTTAGTCGACATAAGCAAGAAGAAGGACATATGGGCTTTATGGTGAACCTTTCCTTAAACACACAGTTGGGCCACGATATCGTTACAAGCCCATCAGTGTCTCTGGCGGGAAACAACGTTTGTATACCAAAGCAGAGACAGAAACAGAGATGTACGGTTGCAGAGCAAAAGCACACAGCTGGAGGAGTGGTCCTGCAGAATAAGTTCAAGCCTTTAGCTATCTATGTTTAGACGGTTGTAAGGGAGACACTTGTCACTCTATGATAAGTGTAACTCTCCTAGGGTTTTGGGTTTAAGACTATATATTGTAAGAGAAGAGAAGTATGTAAGTGACTTTTGCGAAAACCTTCATCAAAAGAACTAAAGTTCAGTTGTTCTTGAGATTTCACAAATATATGTGCAGAAAACTAAAACATCATTACCAATACACTTAACTGTATTTCAACCAATAAAAAATGAAGCTGAAAAATAAAGCAATAAATTTTGCATTGAAATGCTAAAACGATACTTATTTTTTAATGTAAATTTTCTCTAAAATGACATTTAATATGAAACGGATGAAGTATTTTACTTCATAGAATAGTCTCATATTGCGAAACAGCTTCAGTAGCTCGCTCGCTGTTCTCTAATCAATTTATTCGAACGTGTTTGTTTGCTTTGTTTGCTCTTCATGTGTGTTTCGAGCTATCTGTTTTTTTTTCTTTTGATCCGTGAATAGAGAAATTAGGGTTTTTCAATGGCAAGTGGTGAGTATTTTATCTTATTCTAAACACAGATTAATCAGTGTTGACAACCAATCTCTATTTGTTACCTGATGCCTTAACCCAAAACTTTTTAGCCCTTTTACAAAAAGAATAGTCTCATATTGAACTATACATGGATGGTTTAATGGTAGACAAATTCTAAGAAGTTAAACTATTCGGAATTTCGGATTCAAATCAACTCCACAATATTAACATGTGTAGCCACGTGAATGTATGAAGTGCTTTAGACGTCATTTGATTTATTTGAATATTGAAAATAACTTCGTGAACAGTACTTTTTAAAAATTTGTTTGAAATCTTTTATATGTTTGAGATACCTTTGGATTAATCAAAAAAAAAAAAGTTAGTCTCTCCTATTTTCAAAATCGATTTTGGGTGCAGAAAACAAAAAACGTGTTACAGAATCAATCCATACAGAAACGATCCAGGAATATGTCATTAATCAAAAAAAGTTAGTCTTATATTTTGAAAATGGATTTTGGGTGCAGAAAACAAAAACGTGTCACAGAATCAACCCAAGAATATGTGAAATTTCGTTCGAACTCTCGTCCCAAACTTCCTTTTAAAAGGTCAAGTTTATTTATTGCTCATTGCAGGACACGTGAAGAATCAACAACGACTTGTAGCGCCAAAGACTTCGTCAAGGATTAGGTTCCACGCATTCTTTTTGTCGTCATAAGGCCATCTTTATCGCAGTAAAAAAGGAGTCTCTTATGTGGTAGGTAGGTGATGGGACTCACCCAAAACTGTAAAAACGTTTCTTAGATCATGATTAACCCTAGAACTCCAAATGGGGTTCTAGTTTTTTTTTTTTGTTTTTTTTTATTTTTTTTTTAATTTGATTTTTTATTTTTAATTTTTTTTTAAAAAACGAATTAATCGCGGATCGCCACGTATCAGTGGGACCCGCAAACAGTGCAAGAAACTCTTAAAAACCGGTTCTTATTTAAGAGTTTTAAGAACTGGTTCTTACACTATTTATGGGACCCATCCCCCTAAGAACCCCTCTAAGAACACCTTTAATCATGCTCTTATATACCCCAAATAAGAGACCTTCTTTCTTTGTTTCTTGTACTATTTGCGGACCCCACAGACACGTGACGGTCTGCGATTGATTTTTTTTTTTTTTTTAAATAGACAAAAAAAAAAAAAAAAAAATTAATAAGAAACCCTTAGAGATAATGGTGCTCTAAGGAATTAACAACGACTACTTTCAATGTCTTTCTTCAAGCACGTTTCTAATTTCGCAATTAAATAATTTTCTAAAATTGCACTTGTTGACAAAACTAATTTTCTATATAGAAAGAGATTCCCGGAAAAAAAAAATACAAAAAGTGATTCATGGAAAATATGACGGCTTGAGCTTTTTTCTTTAGCAGAAATCACACACAAAGACATTGTTAAGGTTTTAATTTCAAAAAAAAAAATTTTGTTAAGGTTTTTGAGGTGGATACGCGCCCGCTTTTTGAAAAGATGTGTATCAAACTTAGGGGAATAAAAAGAAAGTAGATAAAGCAATTTAATTGTTTGGATTATTTAAAACGTATACATGTCATGATCAACACAAAACATGGAGTAATATTTAATACTATTCTCTCTGTTTCATAATAAGTGTCATTTTAAATTTCTGCATACGAATTAAGAAAACATTTAATTTTGCATATTTTCTATATAAAAACATTATTTCCATACAGCTAATACTATTTCAAACAATAAAAAATTAGATTGAAAAATAAAATTCATAAATTTTACATTGAAAATAGAAAACGACATTTTTTATAAAACAAAAATAAAACTTCAAAACGACACTTTTTGCGAACCGGAGGGAGTATTTGCTCAGACATCCTCGAACCACCCGATCAACAACGTATTTATCCGCATCTATTTTTTTAAAAAAATATATACCTTATCAAAATAGTATTTATTTTACTTTTCACCCCACCAGTGTAAAACTGCTGATCAACACAAGCATTGGACTGATATTTACTACTTCATCCGTTTCAAAACAATACATATTTTAGAGTTTTCACACTTATTAAGAAAACACGTAAAACTTTATATTAAATATATTATTTTCCGTGTTTAATTATTTTCTATAAATTTTAACCAATCAAAATTCAATAAATATAATTAATATTTTTGAAGTATACAATTTATCATTAATTATTATATGCATTGAAAATCTAAAATATAAATTTTTTAGAAACAATTTTTTTTCTAAAATATGGATCATTCTGAAACGGAGGGAGTACTATTGTAATGTATAAATATACTCCCTCTATATCACTTTAAGTGATGTTTAAGGTTTTTACACAAAGATTAAGAAAATATAAATTGTAATACAATTTATCTTGGTAACATAAATTAACATTAATTCAACTAATAAAATTTTTTTTTAGTATTTTGTGATTGGTCACAAATTTCAAATGACATTAAATTTTATATAGAATTGTGAGAACATCACTTATTATGAAACAAAATTAAAATGTTTGAAGACCATACAGAGGAAGTATTTCACAATCTTCCTTTAAAAGTATATATTTCAGAATAATATATATATATATTAATTAAAAGGTACGTAACTTAAGGTTGTTGTCTTGTCCCCAACCGTTGGATTACTAGGAAAAGAACACATTGAGAGTTTCCCAGAAACAAGAATAAAACTTCGTATAGGCTGAGTTGAACCAACATAGAAAAATCCGCGCGAGTTCGTCAGGCAAATTGTAACACACCTATATATATATAAACGTAACATTCATGTTCTCCCTCACTTCACAAAAGAAAACAATCTCCTTTGCACAGGATTGGACTTATAAACATAATAAACACACATAACATCAAAGACCATGACGTATTCAACAATGAAACGGTCACTAGAGATTGAGTTAATATCAGCTGAAGGGCTCAAGGTAGATCGAAAACCGGTGAAGAGAAAGACATTCTGCATCATCAAAATAGATCAAGACACTCGGGAATGTAAACCGGATGAACTAGGTGGGAGTTACCCGGTTTGGAAAGATAAGCTCGAGATGGACATGGCGATGAACGGGAGTGTAAGGTTTATCTCTATCGAGGTGTTATATATAACAAGTGGTGGAGCTAAGAAGAATGTTGGGTTCGCTAAGATTCCTGTGACGGATTTCATGGGAGGCTTTGCTCCTCAAGGGCACTTAAACTTCTTGAGTTATAGGTTGAGAGATGAGTATGGAGACAAGAGTGGGATTGTGAATGTGTCAATAATGGTGAAGCCTGACGGTAAAAGTTTAAAATACTCGTCGCCTTTGATGGTGGCTACGGTGGATTATGGGGCGTGTTCTTCACAGGCTGCGTCGGTGAATGGGCAAATGTGGAGGCCTGCAAGGACATCTTCATCAATGGCGTTGAAGGCTGGTTATCATGGAAGTCGTTTAGTAACAGGAGTTCCTGTTTGGGGTGCTTATCCACGGTCGTCTTAAGTTCTTGTTTTTACACTTTTGTCTGAACAGATTTTTCTTAATGTTTTTTGTTTGCCCATATATGTATTCCGAAAATGGGGATTCCAGGGTGAAAAATAATACGTGTGATCAATCATGAAATCTGGTACATAAATAAGTATTGTGAAATAAAAATAAGGAACGTTTTTTCACCTCTCAAGTCTTATTTGACTTGCTATCTGAACCAACGGAGAAACAAAACAAAAATTTCATAAATTTTGATCTGTTTTGTTTGTGAATTATGAACAAAGAAATTGTCAGTAGTATCCAAATCAACGACCAAGAAATAGTCATTGTCCATATGGCAAACACTAACAAAAATAAACTAGTTATATAAGTTATAACAATGAAGCTAGCTATATATAACATGGTAAATATCCCAAGTTATTGACATAATACATATCAAAAGCACACAATTAACTACAAGCAACTTCTTGTTGACTACAAATGAAGAAAATTTCATGGAACATCTTTGAGTTAACCCGACCAGCTATCTTTACACTTCGCTTTAAAACTATTTGTTCATCATGTTACTTCAAAACTACTACAGATAAGAACCGATAGGATCTAGTTATTATATTCTATAGAACATTGATGTAATATGTACTTGAAACCGTAAGTTACATGCAATTACAAAGGGATATATATATACTCGGTAGACTTGTAACATATACTAGAACCTCACGCTCACACGACAAGACTTGCATCAACGAATATCTTTTTGTCTGCGCCCGGTAGATAATACGAACGCAGAATTATAGTTAATTGCTCAAGCCTTACACTACACTAAAACATCAGGCATTCCAACCACTACTTCCAAGAACTTTTTTTTTTTTTTTTTTTTTTTTTTTGGAACACAACTTCCAAGAACTTAGATCGTCGGATCAGAACCGGTCCTAGCAGAGGCGAAGCTACTTGAATAGCTATGGGTGCAAGTGCCCCCCTTTTCAAATTTTTATAGAGAAAATTGTTTTAAATTATATATAAACTCATGAAAAATTCATCTGTGCACCCATTGCTTTTTTTTCAGTTTACCCCTCTAATTTCATGAATTTATGATTGTCTTTCTATTTTTATATAAAATTAAGATATGCTCCTGGTAATAGTATGTTCTAGCTTCTCCCCTGGGTCCTAGACATAAACCCAAATTATTTAGCTTTTTAATTAATAGTTTGGCGGCAGCAAAGGATGTCTTAACGGCTAAATTTTTAGAATCAGACCAATGATGATTTCAGATACAAGGAAACGTGCACAACTAGTTTGATAAGTATTTATACAAGGACTTATAACAGCAGAGCACATTACTCAAAAGGGTACCAACAGAAACATTCTGAAATGACTTTCTCCAGAACGCCAACTTTCTTCCATAAGCTTTTCAAGGCGCCTTGATCTTGGGTCGTGTCGGAAGCAACTGTGTTTGTTGAGAGACACGTATAAGATCAGAAGAACAAAGATAGCACCCTGGAAGGTTTGTGTTGTTGTGGAGAATGAAGAAGAGAAGTGTTGTTTATTACCTGGTAGCAAGAAATGAGGGAGGTGATGAATCCAAAAGCTCCAGTGACACGAGGAGTGATCTTCTTTGGATCTAACTGAAGAAGACCAGCTGCTACAACAACGTCCATGGCTGCTTTGATCAAAGCAAGACTCCTCTCGTTCGATTGTTTAAGCTTAGCACGATACTCCTCATCCTGTATATTACACATGAATTGAGTTTATAACATAAAGACTCCCTAGCTAGAAACAGAGAATGACAAACATTACTTGATACTTGTTGCCATTCTTTTTCCCCTTTTCGATCTTCTTCATGGATGAAGATAGCCTTCCAATCTCACCAATCTAGTAACAAATATATAATTAGCTGCGGGATAATGTAGATAAAGGAATTATATTGTGAAGCAAATAAAAAAGACGAACCTCAACTACAGTAGTACAGACAGATGATCCCATCCAGCAGAAAAGTGATATACGTCCAAGTAACTCAGCTCGCTCTTTGTTCTGTTGATGTAGACAATATAAGAACATTAGTTCTCAAACAAGAACAAGAATGTTTCTGGTTTCTCTCACCTTATAGATTCCTGATCTCCCAAGCCAGACAACTTGATCCAAGAACAAGAATGTAGACAAAAGTGCGTTCTTGGACTGTAAAATAACAAAACACCCATCAAACAAGATTATTCCAGAACTAAAGATATGATGAAACAAGGGGGAGGAGTTCTTAAGATCCAGCTTGTCTGAAGAGTTCACTTATAGAACCATGAAGCACCTTTCCAAGTAAAACGAGAGGGAGTGGAGTTCCTTTAGGGACAGGACTGATAAGACCATGCAGATCATTAACAAACTGCAACAATAATTTAAAAAAAAAGACAGAGTTAAAAACAGAGCGAGTTACAAAAACCAAAAGAAAAAAAAAAAAACAGAGAAATCGAAAAAAGAAGATTATAACCTTGAAAAGACGAAAGACTTTTCTAGCTAAGCTAGTGGATTTATCAACGTTTTGAGCAGTACCAGGTTGTCCACCGCTCAAGAACTTGGAACCATACTGTATAGCTCTGCATAGCTTATCCCTTGCCTCTGCTTTGTTCAGATACATAACCACAAGACCAAGCTCTGCTCTTGATACATCTACTAACGTACTACTCGCCATCTTCTCTCTGTAATACACACACACGCACACAACAAAGAACCCCTCAACAACCCTAATGATAAAGTCTCAGCTTTTCAGCCAGCAAAACTCGCGGGTTCTAACAAGTTTGAACCTTTAAATCGATTTTGATCGAAGAAAACAGATTCATAATCATAGATTCGATTCGAATTACCTTTGGAGATGGTATCTCTGTTAAGGCTCCGAGAGATATGTGAACAGAGAGAGAGAGAGAGACTCTGTTTTGTGGGAGATAGGGCTTGTTTGGTCATCTTCGTTTCTCAATAAACAGACAAAACGTCGCCGTTTGTTTAACGCACTGAGCTCCTAGATCATTCTAAACCGTCGATTAGTTTACTCTATATGACCCAGATATTGGACACGTAGTATGTTTACAAAAGTCTTGCCCACACTTGATTATTATATCTCTTACTCTGTTATAATATCCCGCGTCTCCGAGTAACGACGTGGCACACAGCTCTATGGGGAAATTCCACGTGGATTTGTAGACATTGGGCCATTAGCAGATTTGATTAATTAATCTATAAAAAGCCCAATGGGCTTTTACTCAGGCTCGATTCATCATAAAACCCGCTCTTCTTCTTAACCGGCAAAACAATGTCGTTAGGGTTTTACACACTAATCCTTGTTCACTTGTGTCTAAACTGAATTAAAACTCAAAAAAACAAAACTGCAGCTCGTTTATTTTCTCTTTCTGTCTCGATGGAGCACAATAACGATCAGGTCATGTCGGAGAATAGTAATAACAACAACAAAGCTCAAGATCCAAATCCGAGATTTGCTAGCGAAGGTTGCAGCGTGTTGCTGGACGTGAACGATGGAGACCGTCTCGTCTTCGCTCGTCTATCTAGTGGCGCGTGAGTCTTCTTTCTGATTCATTCATTCTCAAATCCTCAATTATATTTGATTGATTGAATTTAGTTTTCGATTTTTTTTTTTGACAGTGTATTCAAAATTGGGAATAATTATTATCCGTTAAAGCCATTAATCGGAGCTCCGTTTGGATCTATGTTCCAAGTCCAAACCGGAGAAGAAGGTTCTTCTCTCTCTCGCATTCTACCCATCAAAAAAGGTTTCCTCTTTCTCCCAAACTCACATGAAAGAATCCTTTTTTTTTTGTTTTTGAATATTATAATGTTTGGCTTTTTGATGTTTGGTTTATAGATTTGATGTTTTGCTTAATCGCAGAAAGCACCAGCAGCGTTAATGTTATAGACGATGATGGTAGAGATAATAGGGAACTGATCGACAATAATGAATCTCAGAACCTCACTGGTGAAGAGATTGAAGCTATGCGGAGGTTTGAACTAGACTTAACTTCTCTCATCTGTTCTGTGTGTATAATATATTAGATACAAGATGCTAACTTTTTTTTTAAAAATGAGTAGAGAGGGTGCAAAAGGTGAAGAGATTATTGAAGCATTGATTGCAAACAGCAAAACATTTGACAAGAAGTTTCAGTTGTCTCAGGTAATAATGTCTTTACAGTATAGTTCTGTCTGCTTCCACTTTGAATTTTGTTGTTTTAATCTTGTTTTTTACTTTTTTTATAGGAAAAATATAAGCTTAAGAAGCAGAAGAAGTATGCGCCAAAGGTGCTTCTAAGACGCCCTTTTGCTCGAAGGTATGTATTATTTTATGTCTCCTTTTGTTTTCTACTTCTCTAGTTTATCTTATTCTCGGATCTGTTTATGTTTGTGCCAGTATCTGTGAAGCTTATTTCAAGAAATATCCAGCTAAAATCGGGTATGTATGCTATGTTTCCTTTTTTTTTTTAACTGTATACTCTGTTGAGATATAAATTCTTGCTCTTTTTAGATAACAACAACATATATGTTTGGTATTAATTGCTATTGTGTTTCTTGTGTTGTAGATTCATACGTGTAGACGCGTTATCTCTTTTGTTAACAATGGCTAATGTCACCGCATACTCGGATGTTCTTGTGGTGGATATGGTTGGTGGCCTTGTCACTGGTGCAGTGGCTGAACGATTAGGAGGCACTGGTTATGTTTGCAATACATATAGCGGGAATTTTCCTTCCTCTGTTGAGATGGTTAGGATGTTCAACTTTACTGACAAGGTTAAAGAGAGGTATGTTCAGCTTTTCTCTCTCTGTAGTTTCTAAGCAAAAAACATCTTGAATTTGACATTCCTGAGCGTGTCTTGTAGGATCGTGCATTCATCTATAAGTGAGCTCTCATCAGCCAAAACTGCAATCACTGAAGAAAACAACCAACAAAGAGGAGTTTGTAACTCTGATATTAATATCAATGCAAGTTGTCAATCTCTACCGTTTCTCTTGAGTCTTAATTTCTTATAAATCTTCTGGTTCTAACAAAAGGTACTGATTGTATAATGCAGGAATCATCTGCATCTGATATGGTAGAAGATGTATCTGTGACAGCTGAGGCTAGAGTAGTAGATGATGTCGTCCCAGAGAGCAAAATTATCAAGGCCCCACAACCTGGAGCTAAAGCTTCAAAAGAGGCAGTAGAAATGTGGAAGGAAAACGGTTTCTCTAGGTAAGTACTATATTAACTGTTCCTCTATAACTGAAAATTTTGTTTCGGTTTTTATATATGTCTCACTTGTGTCGTGTGATTTTGCAGCTTAATCATGGCAGCACAAGACCAAGACCCATGGACTTTAGCTAAAGATGTATTGCCACTGCTCTCCTACTCTGCTCCCTTTGCAATATATCATCAGTATTTACAGGTAACGTGCCATTAGAAGAAAAGCTTTTCAATATGTTTTAGTTGTAGAGTTTTGCATAAGAACAAAAATCTCATGATGGTGAATTTTTTTGACAGCCTCTGGCGACATGTATGCACAACCTTCAGCAAGGAAAGATGGCCATCAATCTGCAAATAACAGAACCCTGGCTACGTGAATATCAGGTATGATGATCCAATAGATAGATCATTCTTCGAGAGGTATTGTTGAGATAATTAAATGGGAATGCCTATAAAAAATGCAGGTGCTTCCATCAAGAAGTCACCCTCACATGCAGATGAGCTCTTTTGGAGGCTATGTTCTTAGCGGCATCAGAATCTCTACCACTTGAGTCTTATCTCCAAACCCCCTTTCTTCTTCGATGAGGTTTCGTCCTTGATCCTTTTGTTTTCAAAAGGTCTTTGTATTTTGCTGCTTGTTGAGAATCTCTACCACTTGATTCTTATCTCCAAACCTCATTCTTCTTCAATAACTGAGGTTTGGTGTTTGATCTTGTTCTTAAAAGGTCTTTGTATTTTGTTTGTTGTTGAGATATATAGGAAAACATTCATCTTAAAATTAATAAAACTTTGTTTTTGCTTTATTGAAATGTATAATAAGGGATCTAAATCTTACAGATTATAAAATGCACAATCCTCATCATCATTCTTCTTATCAATACATATGGCTCAGTGATTAAACATTACAACATGCACAATATATATTCCCACTATAAGATCTGCATCATTTTCTTCTTCCCCTCTCTACTTCCTACTAAAGAAACTTTTTAGTTTCCCTTTCTCAATCCTCTCAAGAAGCTTCTTGGAACCAGGAACCTCCTGTTCCGACAACTTCTTCAGATAACCAACAGCTCCACAAGTAACCATCAGCGTCTTACACTTCCTACTCGAACACAGAGCAGCCAAAACCGAAACCGCATACTTCTTGGCTGAATTGCTCGGACTAGGCTCAAGCAACATCACAAGACTCGTCACACTCTTCTCATCTCTCTTAACTTCTCTGCAGTTCCTTGGAACCGTCACAAGGCTCGCTATAGCTTGAGCAGCAACCTCTCTAGCTCCATTCTCTTTCCCCTCCAACATTCTTAACAGCAAAGGGATACAACCCGACTCACCGATCATTCTCTTCGTCTCATTCGATGTAGCCATCTTGCAGAGAGTCGATGCAGCCGCTTGTTGAGCTCCCATTGATCCTGATTCAAGAACGTGGACTAAACTTGGGATGATCTTGAAGTAAGTCTCCACAGAAACAGAGCCAACAAGGTTCCGAACCACTGCAACTCCAGCTTCTTGAGGGAGAGGTCCATCTGAGTAAGCGAGCAGAGATTGAATCCCGTTCTCTGATATAACCAATCTTCGAAGAGTTTCATTGCTGGAAGTGAGATTCTGAAGACACTCCGCTGCGTATTCTTTAGATCCCTTCAGAACTCCTCCACACTTAAGCATGTTAATCATCACTTGAACGATTCCTTCTTCCGCAAGGTTCTGCCTTACTTCAGGAACAGAGGAAATGTTCTTCAAAGTACAAGCTGAAGCAGCTTGAGAAACAGAGTCCCCTGTTTTGCAAATCTTGATCAACGAACTAACCCCTCCGTGTCCAACAATCAAACGCGATGTCTCCGATGAAAACGACAATCTCTGCAACGACATAACAGCTTTCTGTTTAGCAATTTGACTCCCTGATTCATGCAGCCTTATCAACGGTGGTAATGCGTTCTCTGAGACAAGCCAGCTTTCGCATTTTCCTGATTGTGCTAAAGAGCAGATCACAGTCACAGCGTCCTCTCTTACACTAAGCGAAGTGGCTGTCAAAAGCTGCACCAAAGACGCGACATTGGTCCGAACCAAAGCGGTTATAACCGCATTTTCGTCGTCTTTCATTACCTCAACGAGCTGCTCTAGGGCCTTGCGTTTTGACTCCAAGTGACCTATTTGAAGCCGAGCAAGTAACTCTCTGACGCTGAACGTTTCCAAGTCTTGAACTGATTGTGTAACTTCTCCGAGAACGTCTGTTTTCATTAGCAGTCCACAATCTTTCAAAGTAAGATCGATTTTCGCAGAGAGAGAATCGAGATCACTCTGCATCTTCAGTTTCCCTTCTTGCTTCTCTTGCACGCATACATCCGCGAGCTCGATGGCTTCTTTCACGGTTTGTAAGACAGCTTGAAGCTGTTCTTTGCAGAGAGTGTTTCTGGAGAAGCAAGGATGGCTAGAGAAATCTGATAAACATGTCGGTATCTTCTCTAACCTTGATATGATCACTCTCCACCTACTGGAGAAACTTTTCACTGTTCTTGCTTTGTCCAAAGCAATAGGGACAATCTCTAATGCTTGTAGTAACATATCTTCAACTCTTGGATCGAGCAGAGTTTTCTTCTCTTCCACCATGATCACACACAATCCTGGAGCCTTGATGAGATACTTGAATGAAGGGGAGTAGTTGAATGAGTGATGAACAAAGCTGATAGATATGTTATAAATAAGGATATGGGATACAAAAAGGAAGAAGCCATCAAAAGAGTTTTGAGAATCTTGGAATGATCATAGCAAAGCTTTCGATGTTTAATGGAAAACAAAACCATACCAGACGCAATTTAACAAGTGCTATAAAAGCCAGTTTCCTTTTTACTTGCGTCGGTGTGAACATTGATTGCTATAAAAGCTAAATGATAATGATGATAAATAAATACAAGTAGCATCCATCATCATCATAATCTATTGTTTATATGAAAGGCTCAAACAGTCATGGAAGATCGAGGACAAAGACAGGAATACCCTTCTGAAGAATAATACTGAGAGAACTTCAAACACAGATCAAAACACAAGACTGAAGCTGAAGCTATAAAGAAAGAGAAAGACATTGTTTCAAAGAGACGATATGAGTCTCTTTCAACAAATCGTGTGGTTAAAAGATTCATAAAGGGTAAGAACCAAACTCCACTAACACTATACGTAAGTTCGGTGGCACAGTGGATATTATTCAGCGGAGACAAGAGTGGGAAGTTGCTCGTGTGGAGCTTAGATGGCCGCAATGGGATAATAGAAATTTTCTATTGCAGTGCTGTCTGAAAGAACAGAGATATATAATAAATAAACACATTGATGAATGAACTCCAAGATCAAAGGCTTTAGAACTCAAGTCTTCAACAAATAAGGTTTTACAAGCTCAAAAAAATCATCAGAAAGCTATAAAGAAGAACTACAAAAGGAAGAAAAAACTAAAAGAAGAGACTTGACTGAGAGGAGTGGAGTCATATTCTTCACTTTTTCCTGAAAGAGCAACCTTCAGTGAGCCTTGCCTTTCCTCCTGTGGGTTGGCACAGAACAGTCTGGCAGTTTGCACATACCACAACCGTCTGCGAGTGACTGAACACCGTCGTACTGCATAAACAGCAACCCACCATTCAATCATAAAATAACAGAGTAAAACATGGACAGATTTAGAATAAAAATTTCAAAGGTTAAAGACTTTTCTCAAAGCTTACATGTTAAAGCAGCCTTGGCACTTCACATCCTACATCAAACCAAATCACACAAAACAAAAGAGAATCTAATCAGCACCAAACATAAGTTTACTATTGACTAAACCAATGAGAACAAAACTCAATACTCCAATCACAACAGTTAAAAAGAGTGATGATAAACAGCAAAAAAGAGATTACAGCTTTGAACAACAAAAAAAAGGAATTACCATGAAAAACGAGTTCGGGGATTGAACAAGACGCTTGAGCTTGTGCTTCCTCTTCTCAAGCTCAGCAGGTGGGTTCAGCAGATCAATATCGTTTTGAAGAACCTGCCAATTATTCAAAGTTCCAATTTTTCAGAACAAGTTAACTATCTATCAAGCAAATCACGAAACCCTAATTCAAAAATCAATAAAAAAAACTAAGAATTGCATTCAGACACGACATGATTGAACAAGAGGGTGAACAAAAAACAACAACCATCTTTGTTAGCTTCTAGGTCTCAGAGAAAGCAGAATCAGCCGACAAAAATGCCCTTTTGAAAGTTGTAAAACCCTAATTAGAGCAAACAACAACGCCTTTATAAAACAAATAACACTCTACACTTTTAACCAGAAACCGACCTACACTATTTCAACGCCTATAAAGTGATCTTCTGCAAATCAATCAGTTACAGAACCCATTATACTTGATCTACATGGCCCATCATTTGCACAATATGTAACCAGGTGGATGATGCATTGTTTTCTTCACAAATGGCTAGACTCATTGGCTACCAGTTGAGCAGAGAGTGCCAAAGACAGACCAGGGAATTAGATATTATCATGTTCTAATTTAAATGTAGCAGGTGATATGTATTGTTTTCCTCACAAACTACAACGAATTTTCCTCATATCAATTTTCTCTCGTGTGATTGCCTTAGGAGGAGAACAAATAGTGTACTTAGATTTATGTAAAAATTACATTAATCAGGTTTCTTTCACAAGAAGAGGAATGTGTATTCTTAATAAAGATAAATCAACAAACACATTAGGTTCCGGAGTTGCAGAGATTACATAACAGAAGTCATAAACATAGATGGTTTTTTTTTTGGTCAAAAACATAGATAGTTAAAAGGTTCTTGTATAATAATCCCCCTCAGCAATATGTTATTTATCCACCGTGCAAGGTTGAAATGAAAACGATGACATCTTTGTCTTCAATTGTGGTATCGAGCTGACCGCTTAGCTCCCAATCACAGTCATTCACTAACACAAGAACACCAGGTCTCCTGCAAAACAATCGATTTTTCTTTTCCCTGTTAATAAACATTAATTAACAACCTTTTAGAAACTGAGCTGATGAAAGAATGAGAAGCAGAGACATACACAGTATCACCCTTGATGAACATCTCAGGCCTCTCTTTGATCACATTTGTGCGAACCCACGTAAGCAAATGCTTCATTGTTAACTAAATTTAAGAGAAACCCTTTAGATAAATCATTATAATAATATGATTTAAAAAAAAAAAACATAAAGAGTGAAGCTTTACTTACATCTTCTACTCCATGGGGCAAATCGACGTTTACTTTGTGGATCTTTTCAGAATCACAGAGCAGCTCTAAACCACCCCTACAGATCAAATCAAAGTTTTAATCAGTGAACAAGAACTATACACATATATATCCAATCGTTCCCACTAATCTAAGAAGCAAAACTCGCTGAAAGTTAAGAGATTTCGAAAGTATAGTCAAAGAGAAAGGGATAAACTCACCCGAATTCAAGAGTTAATTGCATCGTCGTCGATGATCTCAAGTAACAAACTCTAGGGTTTTCGTCTTCGTAGTCACTACTTGCAGCAACCAAGAGAACGACGATGAATCAATGTCAGCAATCTCAAAACGACGTTTTGGTTTTAAGACATGTTGGGCTCTTTAAGTGGGCCTCAAAATAGATAACCACTACATAAGGCCTATTACTTTTCCCGATGAATGATTCTGTGCTACGCACACGTTAAAGATGATGATTCATCGCAGCGTAACCGTTGATTTAACTAACTGTGTATATAGACGGACAAGATTAATCCTAGTCTCCAGTAACCAAGAACAGAAGAAGAAAAAAATTTGAGAGAATTTTAACGAGAAAGGGATGATCTTTGTTTCGGAATCTCTCCTATGAAATAGAGATCCAGTTCGATTTCCTGCAATTTTGTCTTGCTTCTGAAGCTCCATGGAAGCGTATAAGCAGTGGGTATGGAGAAACAGAGAGTATGTGCATTCCTTAGGATCTCTTGCCAACGTAAGAAGAAGATTCATTGCTTTTCTCCTTCATTCTTGAGTTGATATGATGCGATTGTGATCTTAATCGCTTATTCTCAATGTATTTGGGGTTTGTGCAGGCATTGACATGGCTGCTTCCTGAGAAGTTTTCTGCATCAGAGATTGGACCCGAAGCAGGTGTTTTTGTGATTCTTTTGGTAACACCTTTTTGTTTACTTGCATGCTTTACTTGTATCTCTCACATGTTTACTGTCTTTTTATAATAAGCAGAACCTCCAACTTTGAAAGAATGCAGAGAGTGTTTTTTTAGACTTTTTTTTGGTAATCTTATCTCCGCAGTTACTGCTTTCTTGGGCATATTCACAACCATCAATGAACACATCATTGAAACTGTTCCAACCACACATGCTCATGTTGGACCTTACGGGACTGATTCATCATCCCTGTCTTATCCCCTACTCATCTCCATCCTTAAGGACTTGGAAACCGTTGTGGAAGTGGCTGCTGAACACTTCTATGGAGGAGACAAAAAATGGAACTTCATTGTTGTCACTGAAGCTATGAAGTAAGTTTTGCTTTCTTCTGTTTCACTCTGATGTGTGCATATCTGATCAAATGTGATTTCTCAGGGCTCTGATTAGGTTAGCCTTGTTTCGTAATACTGGATATAAGATGCTTCTTCATGGAGGGGAGACTCCTAATGATGACAAAGATCCTAACCAATCCGAGCTGCAAAAGAGAGCTGGTAATCGTTTTGGAGAGCAGAATCAGTATAGTCCATGGAGCTTAGAAGGACGGGCGATATCAGCTTTAAGTTCATTTGGTCAGAATGCAAGAACGAGAACAACATCTCCTAACTCAGGTTGGTCTCGAAGGATTCAACACCAGCAAGCAGTTATAAAGCCTGCAATGATCAAGGAGGAGAAGCGAACAACTCTCTCCCAGCTATTATCTGAGAAGGGTGTTCTATTCATCAGAAGATATGGAGTCCGGTCTTGGATTCCTTGGGTTATATCCCTTTCTGTGGACGCATTGGGGATGGGGATTCTTTCAAATCTTAAGTTGTGGGGAGAGAGTAGCAAGCAAATCCATTATTCTCAACCTGAAAGGGACGAGGTTAGTCATTTCTAAGACCTCAAACCTCAGTTACATTGTATATGTCCAACCTGTTTAACTGAAATTCCTTGGTTTTTCTATTCAGCTTAGGAGAAGGAAGCTGCTATGGGCGTTGTACCTAATGAGAGATCCATTCTTCACCAAGTACACAAGGTGAGTGGGTGAAGTTAATATGCAACATCTTCGTTCTTGATTCAGTTTAAGTTTCAGTCATAAACCGTTATGCTTGTCCGGTGATTTTCAGGCAGAAGCTGGAAAACTCTCAGAAGAAGGTTGAACCAGTTCCATTGATCGGCTACTTCACAGGTTTGCTTTGCTTTAAAGATTTCACTACATTCACAAAGTTATCGTTGATCATTGACATCAATCCATTTGTTGACTTTGTCTCTTTTTTATCTCCTCAGAGAAAATTGTGGAGCTTTTGGTGGGAGCTCAGTCACGCTACACTTACATATCGGGATCTTGAGTTTTAACACTTGTGCAACAGAACAGTATCGCCATTGTGGGAGTGCCTTGTTCGATCTTCGAATGTTCGTGCAGAGATTCGTAGGGAATGTTACAGGCTTTGTAAGAAGTTGCGTTTATTGCTGTTAGGACATACAATCACACAAAGATGTAGTTTTGAGGATGAGCTGTTTGATATCTAAACAATGGACGCATACAAATAAATGAAACAAAGCATCAACATTGGGTGTAAGCCTGATGAAGAAGGTTAGCGACTAAACCGTCTTTTGTCTTTATTCGAGTCCGGTTTACTTATGATCCGATCCGTTGAACTAAAAGTGGGCTTTAATGCTTGTTTGACATCAAAGATTAAGCCCAAAAAGACATCAAAGATTAAGCCGAAGAAAGAAAAATAACAAATAAGTGGTACCTGCTTACATAACATTTAGGTCCAATAAAGACCAAGAAAACTAACATTGAGGGTTCAAATATTAAAGGCCTTACAGGCCCAAGCTACATTTAATAGCACCACCAAACTCAGCGTATTATCTTTTTTTTTTTTGTTCGAACACACATCTCAAGTCAAATCATAAGAATTAGTTATAAATGTTCAAGACATTGGTATGTCGGCCAAATACATCCAATTGGTGGACAAGGATTTTACTTATCTGAAAATTCCGGATATTAACTATCTTAGAGTTTAGCATTTTAACAGAAATTTATACAGTAGTTTGGATAAACTATGTTAAACATGGAAATCAATCATATATAGTAGTATTAGAAAAATACCAAGTTTGTAAAGTTTGTCAGAAAAAAAATTAAAAAATCAAATACAGTAGATTATTCCGACAGTGGTTAAGTGTTGATATACTTCTGGTTAGAGACTATTTATGAGTTTTTATGACAGTCCATGCCGAGTCCATGTACTTGTATAAATTTTCAGCTACCCCTATAGTAATTAACTAATTATACTACTCCTTCCGTTTCGCAAAGAGTGTCGTTTTAGAGAAAAAATTTCGTTACAAAATAAGTGTCGTTTTAGGATTTCAATGCATAATTTATTGATTTTATTTTCCAGTTTAATTTTCTATTGGTTGAAATATGATTAGGTGTATGGGTAATGATGTTTTTCTATAGAAAATATGCAAAATTAAATGTTTTCTTAATCTGTGTGCAAAAAACTAAAATGACACTTATTATGAAACAAAGGGAGTATTATTTATTCCATAGTCGATTTGCTAAAACATTTGTTCGCTAATTTAAATTAGCTTAAAATAAATAACCACTAGTGAACAAAACAATTAATTATTTAATTTGAAGGATGATAAATAATTACTTCTAAGTTCTAACTAACACACTGGAAAGAAACAAATAACATTCCACCACAAGCGTGTTCCAATCTCTCCCGCTCTCTACACACATCGAGTATGGCGGATCCTGATTTGTCTTCTCCTCTGATCACATCCGACGAGGTCTCCATCTCCATCGATGTCGACGACGGAGAAGACTCACGTCTCGATACCCCCGCCGTTGAAAATCAAGACCCGACCAATCCTTTCGGCGACGCCGAGCTTCCAATTCTCTGTCCCACGACGGTGGATCCGTTCCGGAACGATACACCGGGAGTTCTTGGACTCTACGAAGCGATTAAGATCGTGATTTGCTTCCCGGTTGCGTTGGTTCGGCTTGTTCTCTTTGGTGTTAGCTTAGCTGTTGGTTACTTGGCGACGAAGGTAGCACTTGCTGGTTGGAGAGATAGACAGAACCCTATGCCTCAATGGAGATGCAGAATCATGTGGGTTACTCGCTTTTGTACCAGATGTATCCTCTTCTCTTTTGGGTTAGTTCTGTCTCATCTCTGTATAGCTATAGACGTTAGAGAGTGTTTGAATGAGCTTTCATTGCTCTTGTAGTTATCAGTGGATACGAAGGAAAGGGAAACCTGCTCGGAGAGAGGTTGCTCCTATCGTTGTGTCAAACCATGTTTCTTATATTGAACCAATCTTTTACTTCTATGAGCTTTCACCCACCATTGTTGCATCGGAGTCGCATGATTCACTTCCTGTTGTTGGAACTATTATCAGGGCTATGCAGGTAGGACGGTTTTACAAGTGTTCTCTTTAAGCAAAATATCGTCAAAACATGTTGGTTTAAGATCATGCTGGTGCGTAGTTCATAGTTACTTTTCTTTTTCTGTAATTATAGGTGATATATGTTAATAGACTCTCACAGGCATCAAGGAAGGATGCCGTTCATGAAATAAAGGTAATAGAGTTTCTGTGGCATGTTATTGATAACACTATAGTATGGTTGGTTTTAAATAAAGAAACTCTATCAAAGAGATTGTTTCATATACATCCCTGTTCATGATTTTCTTTTTTTTTACATTTGTGGTTTGAAAGGATTCAGAATGGTTTTTTTGTAATTTGATACGAAATGTGCTTTCAAGGATGTAAATACAGAGAAAAGCTTCCTGCGATAGATTTCCCCGTCTGCTGCTATTCCCTGAAGGCACCACGACCAATGGGAAAGCTATCATTTCCTTCCAACTCGGCGCTTTCATACCAGGTTACCCCATTCAACCTGTCGTTGTTCGGTATCCACATGTACATTTTGATCAATCCTGGTGAGACTCTTTTTGTGTCTGTATACTTTCTACTTCTCCAAAAAAATATATATGTATCCCTTTTAATGATGTTTATGAGACTTTCAGGGGAAACATTTCTTTGTTGATGCTCATGTTCAGAATGTTCACCCAGTTTCACAATTTCATGGAGGTATAGGCAATGCTCATATCGTGTAAAAGCTTATTTATTTGATTATACTCTTATGTTTTTGAATTTGTACAGGTGGAGTACCTTCCAGTAATTTATCCTAATGACAATCAAAAACAAAATGCTGTGCGTCTCTCGCAGAAGGTGTGTGTTTATAGAGATTATTTTCTGCATTTGTTACTCTTTTTTTGTTGTTGTGGAAAGTAGTACTCATGGTATAGTTATGAATACAGACAAGTCATGCAATTGCAGCATCTTTGAATGTCGTCCAAACATCTCATTCTTATGGGGACTTGATGCTACTCAACAAAGCATCTGAGTTAAAGCTGGTATGTGCAGCTCATCCGTGTGTTGTTCCTCTCTTGAATAGCTTCATATGTTTTTTTTTCTTATCTATGCCTCGTAGTTTCCTCACAATTACTCTGACCCACTGTTGAGCCACAAGTCATGTGCTCTTGTCCATGGAAGCTTGAAAATAACTTCCCATGTCAGAAAGCATTTCATCTTAATTGTTCTGTTGCAGGAAAATCCTTCAAATTATATGGTTGAAATGGCAAAGGTTGAGTCGGTAAGTTTATCCTCTAGTGCTACAAGTTTGATGCTTCTCATTTACATCAAGGAGTCACTTATCTTTGATGATTGTGTTATATTTCGTGGAAAGATATGTAGAACCTCATTATTTTGATAATGTCCTGTACACATGCTCCATCATGAAAAAGTGTTCATTATGTACGCATGTTTTTGTCTCTCTGCCTCTGGTGATCGTGTTGGCTTGTCTTTGTTCCTTCCAGCTATTCCATGTAAGCAACTCAGAAGCAGTGCGTTATTTGGAGACATTTTCTTCCATGAATCCGGATTCAAGGTAATAACCATTGTCTTCTAAGTAACTATAAAAATGAAGATATCTCTCTAGTTCTCGAAAGATAATATTTCCCTACGACCTCAAGAAGTTTTATCCGTTTTTGCAGTGGACGTGTCACGCTACATAACTTTCTTCGGGTTCTCAAACTGAAGCCTTGCACTCTTTCTAAAGAGGTCAGTTATGATCTTTGCCTTCTTTGTGCACCAGTATGACTATGCTCTTTTCATCTTTTACCATCGTTTCTGCCTCGGGAAAGTTACTTAGACAAGCATACTGCTATAGATATTCGGGTTCATCGATGTGGAGAAAACAGGATCAATCACTTTCAGACAGGTAATTTCAGGGATCCCCTGCAACATAACATTGTTATATGACACCCTTTGTCGAAGTTCTTTGTATATAATCCCTTTTGATCTCATCCTTCTCCTTGTACTGATTGTTTTACAGTTCTTGTTTGCCTCGGCTCATGTATCAACACAGCCACTTTTTCAGCAAACATGCGAGCTATCCTTTTCACATTGTGACGCAGATGGAGATGGCTATATCTCTATTCAAGAAGTATACTCGATTCTTCACCTCTTTGTCATATTTACTTTTGGGTTCTTATGATTTGCAACTCTTTTTCTTTATCTTTGGCTCAGCTTGGAGACGTGCTGAAACCCACAATCCCAAACTTGAACAAGGACGAGGTAAGTGTAAATAGATTCTTTCATCCATAAAGATGTATAGCTAAAACGTTTGAGTTTATCTCATGTTTCAGATTCAAGGGATGTACAGTTTGCTCGACGAAGACAAAGATCAAAGAATCAGCAAGAATGACTTCTTGTCCTGCTTAAGAAGAAACCCTTTGCTCATAGCTATCTTTGCGCCTATCTTGGCGACAACATAACACATAGAGACAAGATTATGACTTTGTCATGTCATTGTTGTATCATTATATACCTTTTGTTTCTTCTTATATAGCAAAAAAGAGGAAAGGGGCTGCTAAGTTTTAGGCCTATGCCCTCCTCCATGGATCCATCATCCATCCAATGAGTTTTGGAGTATACCTGCGTGCCGTTCTTGACCCCTAAAAACGCTATGGTGTTTGCTCCTCTAGTTCTGAGTAAACTTTATCTGTATTTGTTACCTCGATACCTTCTTTAGGGTTTATACATATATTATTCGAATTTAGATTGTATCCGTATCAGTGGTTATTGTATATTTTTTAATTTTTTTATCCTTAATTTTGATAAGTCACTATTTAATTTTCTAACATCTGAAATCCGATTAATTATACTCATTGCATAGTGTTAAAAAAAAAAAAAAAAA
>MU105595.1:255191-309006 GCA_012274485.2 Sinapis alba
TTCACATGTCAAATTATTTTCATAATAAAGTTTTATACGTTTATTCAACAAGAATTTTAAATTATTAAAAAGAACGAGAATATGCCAGTTGATTAAATATTAATTAAAAGTCCGAACCTCAGAAACTCTGACAGTGACGAAGCTTCTCCTGGTAATCTCAAATAAGTGTGAACAGAGTATGTGCTGACGAGCATTCGTTTAATCAAACGAGAAGTACTACTTAAATTAAGATGCATCAACGTCCTTTTTAATTATATTGTAGCCTTTGTTTATAATACACCAATCTTCTGACCGTAAACGAATAATTGATGGTAGTGCATGTATTGTTTCATTATTTGTGTAAAATGTAAGAACATCATTAGTCGAAAAAATCCATATGTGAATCTTTTAAAAATTATAAAAAACTAATAATTTTTGATATTTAATTATTTTTAATACTACAAAAATATTTAACCAATAAATGTTGAAAAATGTAAAATTGTTTTTTTTTTAAATGATCAAAATCTCTTTATAAAAGGATTCATTCTATTATTTCTCTTACTTTTTAATTATTTTTTATTTTTTTAATTGTGAGGTATTCTTCGAGATTTTACCATTAAGAATGCTCTTATAATGCATGTTTCATGTCATCTAGGCCACAAAACTCTTATTTTATATATTTTGTGTTTGGTTTTTTCAAAGAGATTCCCATTTATTTTATTTTCTTATGTTTCTTGGGATTTGTTACTCAATTATTTCAGCCCGTGAAGTTTTGTGGTACACCACGCGTCTATTAGTCCACTCAAATTTCTAGGTACAAAGAAAGAAACAAGAGGTGGTCCTTCATGAAATATGTTATATGTGGTCAACATGCAGTCTAACATTTTTTAAATGACATAAGCAACAAAGAGAGACAGGACTCCTAAGACCGTACGTTGAGAGGCTAAAAGAAAGAGAACCATAAAACGGATCGATGGTGGTGGCTATGTAAGCTCCACCCTCGACCGGAGACGCGAAACAGAGGTTGGAAAAAATTAGAGAGAACGCATAGAAGATTTAAAGATAGAATATGATGCAAGATAGATGACTTTGTGAAGTTAACTACATACCAATGTTACTCAATTTTTTCATAAACAAAAATTATTATTATTTAACAGTATGATTACTCAATATATTTATCAATTAAAATATCATGGACAATGTTAAAATTCTTACAAGTATCTCTACTATAACAAATTATAAGTTTTATTCACATAAGTAATTCTTCAAATAGTTTTTTTTTAAAAAAAATTCACCAAAATAGACTTTAAAAAATAATGACCAAACTAGCTCATTTTTATTTTGATTTTTTTTTTTAGTTTGAAACTCCAGTACCCCTTAACTCTAAACCTTAAGTTTAGATTAATAAACCTTATGAGTAAAATTATTTATTTATTTTTAATTAAATATTTTGGTTATTTTCTTCTTTGTGTGTGTTATTTTGTAAAAATAAAATATTATAAAAGTTTAAATATATTATTTTGAAATATAGTTAATTTCATAAAGAGGCGACGGTACGGACGTGGTTGTACGGCTCCGTCATGCCGGAAGCTTTGTGACTGAGGAGAACAGATCCAGGAAGCTTCTGAGACACTGATTCTTCCCCCTCCCTCCTTGCAACCAGTTTCTATGTCTGTTGAAAGAGATCTAGGAATGTCTGTTCCTCAAGCCTTGGTCGTTCTTTTCCTTTACATTAATGAAACTATGCTCCAGCAGTAATTACAGTTCCCTTATCTAGGTCCAAGCTCCTAGAAAGGAAGTTGTGGTGTTTTGTTCTCTGCTCCTTTTGGACACTCGTACTCCCCTTGCTGCAAGTTTCTTCTCCCCTGGTTCTGGTTTTTTTTCTCCATCATTCAAGTGTTATTCCCAGTAACAAAGATGACTCAAGCTTACTCTCAAAGTCTTCATGGAGCTTCTGTACAGGAACAAACAGAAGAAGATGACGACCTCGTTATTCTGCCAATCGTAGATAACTCTGAGCTAATCTCACAATTCAAACTCAGCCTCGTTGGACGCATCTTCAATACAGAACGCCGCAGTGTTGAGACCCTCATTTCCCTACTTCCGCGACCGAGCATTTGGGATGTAGAGGGGCGAGTGAGAGGCATGGATCTTGGAAATCACAGATTTCAGTTTGATTTCGACTCTGAGGCAGATCTTGTTAAAGTCTTGAGCAAGAGACCGTGCCATTTTAATAAATGGGCAATCTCTTTGGAACGCTGGATTCCTCATGTAGGAGATACCTTCCCTAATACCATGTCTTTCTGGATCAGTATCGTTGGCATCCCAACTCATTTCTGGATGGATGCTATCTTCGAGTCTTTGGGGGGGAAGCTAGGTAAGGTGGGTCTTATCGAAGCTCGTACCGCCAAAGTTGAAGTCGAAATCAATATGGATAAGCCTTTGAAGTTTTCCCTCCGTGCCCAACTCCCCTCAGGTGAGATAGTTCCAGTCAAACTCATTTACTCTAATCTTCATCAATACTGCAGACACTGCCGCTTGGTGTCACATGAAATCGATTCTTGTCCACAACTCACTGAAGCTGAAAAAACAGAGAAAGTTGCAAGTTTGGTAGAAGATAAAGAGAATGCAAACTCCTACAGATTGGATGCTCACAAGATAGGGGAAAACTCGAAACGCCCCTTACCTCAAGCACCCAAGGATAGACGCCGTGGGGAGGGCACTCAAAGGGACACCCGGGACAGCGTTTGGAAACGCATTGACTCCCGGTATGATCCAAGAGGTGACCCTCGTCCACAATCTCGTTACGATCAACGCCACTTAAATAAGCCTTATGATCGGGATCGTGGCTCTCCTTCCCGAGAATCTTATAATAAAAGGAGATATGATGAGTCTTTTGTTTCTAGTAAGCAAAGGGAAGCTTCAAAAAGAGATATTGGAAAAGATAAAGGAAAGGGTAGAGAAGAACCATTACCCAGGATTGAATCTCGCGAGGAAAAAGGAGAGAAGTGTAAGCCTAGCTCACTTGCGCCCCTGGTTCCTCTTCTGCAGCTTCATTCTTCCTCCGCTGCTCCAGCCAAACAGATTACAATTTCTCCGGAGCTCATCAGGGAGAGACCGTTTAGACTTCATCTACAAAAGAAATCTTCTGCAGATATGAAACTCAAAGGAAAAGTCTCTGAAAAGGATGAAACCTCAGACGCTGGAAGCTCTGCTCGGAAAAGCCTATCCTTTGAGCATCCCCCTGAACCAATCTCTGATGCCATTCCCGACATCCCTGCGATTTGTGTACAAGGCTCACCAGATAAAAAACTCCTAAAAGCTGGTACGAGATGACTTTAGAAGAGGAAGGAACTATGGGGGAAAAAGAATTGTCTTCTCATCAGAATCTCTTAGCTCCGATTGATCCTGGAAAAAATGACTTACCACTTACGGAAAGAATTCTGGAAGAGGAAGACTGGTTGGATGATGGAAACGACTTTGGTGATGCTGATGGAAACGACTTTGGAGAAGAAGAGTTAGACATGATGGAAGATGATGATTTACTTGGAGATGATCCTCAGTTGGAACAGATGAATGGCATTTCAATCGATAACCAGGCCATCCCTGATGGTGATTTCACCATTACGAACCAGGCTATTACTTTTGGAGAAGGACCGAGTTTGGGAGGATTGTCAAGCGAGGTTGATGTGTCTAAGAGCAAATCTCCCCGGAAATTGCATTACTCTCCAGCTAGGCGTGTCTCGGCTCCATCGTCGACAAAGAAGAAGAGGGGATCGCGAAGTCCTTCGACGATTGGGATCTCTCTACGACAGAGAAACTTGATGGCAGGGCTTGGGTCTCCTAAACCCAATGGGCATACTGGATTAAATTCGGGCCAGGAAGGCCCATCCTTAGTTTCTGAGCAGAAAAAAGCCCGGGGGGCAGTATTACAGAAGAAAACCATCTCTAAAGTGGCGGGTGGCAGGCCACCGAAAGCCCCGTGATGAATACGATAGCTTGGAACTGTCAAGGAGCTGGTGCTTCTTTGACTAAGGAGCATCTTAACGAACTTTATCATTGCTTTCTACCTAGGTTTTTATTTTTATCGGAGACAAAAAACAATCGATCTTTTTTGCAAGATGTGCAAGTTTCTTTTGGCTATGATCGGGTTTACACTGTGGATCCATGTGGTCGCAGCGGGGGTCTAGCTCTTTTTTACATGGATGATCCTGTCGTTTCTATTTTGTATGCGGATAAACATATTATTGATATCGAATCTACTTTTGAAGGACATGCTATCTATATGACTTTTGTTTATGGTGATCCGGTCATTAAAAACCGTGACTTAGTTTGGGAACGACTAACACGGATGAGTTTAAACCGGAGCCAAGCATGGTTTATGATTGGTGACTTCAACGAAATAACGGGAAACCATGAAAAAAGAGGAGGAAGGAGGAGACCAGAAAATTCTTTCATCCCATTCCGGACAATGTTGGACAACTGCGGGATGATAGAGTTACCGTATAAAGGAAACTCTTTCTCGTGGGTGGGAAAAAGAAAATCCGGAAAGGTGAAATGTAAACTAGACAGAGCAATTGCAAATGAAGAATGGCACTCGCTCTTCCAAGCTACAAAGGTGGAGTTTCTGCAGCTTTGGGGATCGGACCACAGACCGGTGTTGGCTCGTATACATTCTACATTCAGGAGATCGAGGAAGAGCTTTAGATTTGATAAAAGATGTCTAGGGAGACCCGGTTTTAGAGAAGCTATTGTCTCAGGTTGGGGCCCTTTCAGTGGAGCTCATGATATGGACTTTCACGATAAAGTGGCCTCTTGCCGTCGAAGCATAATCCATTGGAAAAAGAATAACCCGACCAACTCGGCAAGATTAATTGAGGAGCTGAAAATTAAGATCGATATAGCCCAAGAAGATGACCATTCAACGTTGGAGGAATTAGAAGCACTCCGAACCCAACTTGTCAATGCCTTTAGGGAAGAAGATCAATATTGGCAGCAGAAAAGTAGGACACAATGGCATAGAGGAGGGGACAGAAATACGAAATTCCACCACGCGATCACAAAACAAAGGCGAGCAAGAAATCGAGTCATCTGTATAAAAGACAGAGAGGGCAGGATGGTGGAGAGTGATATTGGAATAGAAAAAGTGGCTGTTGATTATTTCCAAGATCTCTTCTCTACCTCCGTACCCACAGACATGGAAACTTCTCTTCGGTTTATAAAAAGTAAAGTCCCATCATCAGTAAATGACACTCTATCCACAGAGCCGACGGAGCAAGAAATAAAGAAAGCTCTCTTTGATATAAACCCGGACAAAGCTCCAGGCCCAGATGGCATGACAAGTAGAGTGTTCCAGAAGTTTTGGCATGTTATGCAACATGATATTATTCGATTAGTAAAAGACTTCTTTAGTGATGGATGCTTTGATCCGAAACTAAATCAAACCAACATTTGTTTGATCCCGAAGAAGGAAAAACCAAGAGAAATGACTGAGTTTCGCCCAATTAGCCTTTGCAACGTTAGCTACAAGATCATCTCCAAAATTTTATCTAAACGGCTTAAGAAGTACCTGCCAGACATTATTTCAGAGACTCAATCAGCTTTTGTTGCACGTCGACTGATCACTGATAATATTTTGATAGCGCAAGAGAACTTCCATGCTCTCCGGACAAATACCAAAGCTCGAGAAGATTTCATGGCCATCAAGACGGACATGAGTAAAGCGTACGACAGGGTTGAATGGAATTTTATTCGTACCTTAATGCTCCGGTTTGGTTTTGCAGTTAAGGTGGTAGACCTTTTGATGTTTTGTGTTACTTCAGTCTCCTACCAGGTGATTATTAATGGCGAGCCCCGGGGAAAAATCACTCCCACTAGAGGTTTAAGGCAGGGTGATCCATTATCCCCCTTCCTATTCATTTTGTGCACTGAAGCTCTGATCTCTCTCCTTCAAGGAGCGGAGGAGGAGAAGCGCATCCTAGGACTCCGTGTGGCCCGAGCCAGCCCCCGAATCTCACACCTCTTATTTGCGGATGATAGTCTTTTTTTCTGTAAAGCAGAAGTGACACAGTGCAAGGAAATTTTAAATATATTGGATTTGTATGGAAATGCTTCAGGACAACAACTAAATGCGTCTAAATCCTCCATCATTTTTGGGAATAAAGTTGATCATAATATTAAACAAGACATTAAACGCATTCTTGGAATTTCTACCGAAGGAGGGATGGGAAAGTATCTAGGACTGCCTGAGCAAATTTGTGGCTCAAAAATGAAGGTGTTCTCCTACGTCCAGGATCGCCTCAACGGATGTGTCACCTCGTGGTCGGCCAGATTACTCTCAAAAGGAGGTAAGGAGGTACAAATAAAATCAGTGGCGCAAGCGATACCGACATACTGTATGTCATGCTACTTACTTCCACAAGGCATCGTGGAGAAACTTAAAAGTGCTATCTCGAATTTTTGGTGGAGCTCGAGTCAAAATAACCGAGGATTGCATTGGATTTCTTGGGATAAGATATGTGTTCCCCATGATCAGGGTGGACTCGGTTTCTTAAACCTCCATGATTTCAATATTGCCTTGTTAGCTAAACAATTGTGGAGATTAATACAGTTTCCAAACTCACTCCTTACCCGAGTAATGAGAGGTAGATATTATAATCGCTCGAGCCCGTTGGAAGACCGCAGGGTTTACTCGCCCTCATATGGTTGGCGTAGTATTATGGCAGCAAAACCGCTTCTGAAATCAGGAATACGGAAGATCATAGGAGCAGGAGGGAACACATGTGCATGGACCGAACCGTGGCTCCCAGACTGCCATGCACGCCCCCCGAGACCATCTGCCCGCGTTTTGTATAGACACCCAAAACTCCTTGTTCACTCCTTCATTAGGCGTGATACAAGAGATTGGGATACTAATCTCTTACTAGAATATTTTCATCCTGAAGATATCCCGTTAATCCTTAAACTGAGACCGAGTAATACATGGTCTATGGATGGATATGCGTGGAATTACACCAAATCTGGAATTTATTCGGTAAAGTCAGGATATAACCGGTTACAATCGACTAAAGGGAATGATGCAGTAGTCCCAATTATACAACCAAGCATCACTGGTTTACAGAGCCATGTATGGAGTATCCCTGCCCCGGGAAAGATGAAACATTTTATGTGGCAAGCGCTGACAGGATGTATTGCGACGGCCGAAAGACTCGTCTATAGACACTTGGGCACTGACAGGAGCTGTCCTAGATGCGNCTCATGTATCAACACAGCCACTTTTTCAGCAAACATGCGAGCTATCCTTTTCACATTGTGACGCAGATGGAGATGGCTATATCTCTATTCAAGAAGTATACTCGATTCTTCACCTCTTTGTCATATTTACTTTTGGGTTCTTATGATTTGCAACTCTTTTTCTTTATCTTTGGCTCAGCTTGGAGACGTGCTGAAACCCACAATCCCAAACTTGAACAAGGACGAGGTAAGTGTAAATAGATTCTTTCATCCATAAAGATGTATAGCTAAAACGTTTGAGTTTATCTCATGTTTCAGATTCAAGGGATGTACAGTTTGCTCGACGAAGACAAAGATCAAAGAATCAGCAAGAATGACTTCTTGTCCTGCTTAAGAAGAAACCCTTTGCTCATAGCTATCTTTGCGCCTATCTTGGCGACAACATAACACATAGAGACAAGATTATGACTTTGTCATGTCATTGTTGTATCATTATATACCTTTTGTTTCTTCTTATATAGCAAAAAAGAGGAAAGGGGCTGCTAAGTTTTAGGCCTATGCCCTCCTCCATGGATCCATCATCCATCCAATGAGTTTTGGAGTATACCTGCGTGCCGTTCTTGACCCCTAAAAACGCTATGGTGTTTGCTCCTCTAGTTCTGAGTAAACTTTATCTGTATTTGTTACCTCGATACCTTCTTTAGGGTTTATACATATATTATTCGAATTTAGATTGTATCCGTATCAGTGGTTATTGTATATTTTTTAATTTTTTTATCCTTAATTTTGATAAGTCACTATTTAATTTTCTAACATCTGAAATCCGATTAATTATACTCATTGCATAGTGTTAAAAAAAAAAAAAAAAAGCTCAGGTGGGCAAAGCTGACGCAAGCATAGTTTATTACTTTACAGAAGAATAAACGAATTAAAAAGACAATGAGAATCAGAAGATGGAACTACAACCGTTGGATGAAACAGATATAGCGGTGCTCAGCACGCTCTGTGGTCCCCTCCACATACGACGTTAATCACCCTACCCCACGTGCTCGACATGTGTCGGTCTCAACTGGGAAGTGCGAACTTCTCCCCCAATGGCCAATTAGCTTATTTTTACTAACCCTCTTTATCCGACAATTAAATCTTAAAATCACACTAATCCACTTTACATTAAATAATCATACATAAAGTCACAAAAAGGTCCTACTTGGCTAATAAATAATTTATTTTTGATTTTAGAATTTGCTTGATTAGTGTGGTTTATATTGTCAATGGATAGAGAGAGAGACCATAAGTGAAAATGATAATCAATACATGTGCAAATGCATTGAGCCTATTGATAGATAATATACGCAAATCATGCGTTTTCAGAAAGTTAAGCAACTAAAATAATTTTCTTATATTGTAATTTGTTTTGTTCGGTGAATAAAGAAACTAATAATCATTTGTTTAATTCGTAACTTGGATTTGTTTGGTAAATGAAAAGTTTTATCCATAGTTACTATTGGGGGGAAGCTGTCAAGCTGATAGCCTGATATGTGTGTATGTCCACTAGAGAGAAAATCTTCTGCAAAGAAGAAAAAGAGTACATGAGGTAGTTTCGAAACGTTAATGTGGTGTTTCTTGATCATTCTCTGATATTCATCAATAAAATATTTGTTATTATGAAACTCGAAAACAGTGTTCAAGTTTGGTGTGGTGCTGCCTATGCCAATTTTTAGAAAACATTGATGTGACAGCTGCTTAAACCGATTCTTAAAACATTGTCAAAACTATATATAAATGAAACAGGGTGAAGTTACACCAAAAAAAAAGAAAAAGAAATTTATATGTATTTCATTTTTTGCTAGTTAGGAGGTATTTAAGCCATGCTCTAAGTTTAAGTTCAAAATTAGCTGACACTAATACGAAATAGCATAAACCGTGTATTCTAAGAGCATCCCCAATGGTAAATATTATCATTGAAGTTCTAAAAATATAAGTATATTATATATTTATGTATGTATATATTAATATTAATATTTAATTGTGTGATTATTAATTTTATGGAAAAACCAACCTAAAGTTTTTAAAATCCAATGTTTTATGAAATTTTGGGTTTGATTTTTCATTAAATTATGGACCCCACAATTACATACACATATATAATATATACATACATAAATATATATTTTCAGAATCCATGAGCAGTGATTGGTGATGAAAACATAATATTTCATTATATTAGAAAGTAGGATAGGTGATGAAAATGTTACTTTAATTGTTCTCTGTAATTGTGTTAGCTGGTCCAAACAAAATCTTAAACGCTCAGGATGAAAATTGTCGTTTGCAAAACGGGTTAGACTAGCGGTATGACCTTTATTATTTTTTTCGTTGTTTAGCTCATTTTAGTGTTAAAAAAAAACACTCAGGATGAAAATTGTCATTTGCAAAACGGGTAACTGCTTGCTCTACGCCTCTATGCATTGAGTTAGCTGGATTGATTTCATAAGTTCTGAACATGTGCGAAAGAGAGAGCTCAAATTCAAAAACATAGGAGTTTCACGTGTGATTATGTGAATTCTTACAAAGTGAGAGGAAAGGCCTTTTAGTGATTTATTTCCTGACAAAGATCAGACAATTGATAAGATGAATTTTGTCGCCATTAAGCTTTCTAACTACTCATACCAGGTGTTCCTTGTATCTAGTAGCGTTTTTACCCTAACTAGTTGCATGAGTCCATATGTAAAACTAATTGTCTTAATTTGAATTATGTTTCTAGAAACATGTATAATTAAAACTGATCAAACATACATTCTATATAATACCAAATAAATATCACAAAGACTCTATGTCGGTACTAAAATCATACAATTTACATCTAGCAGACTTACATCTCTACAGACCGTAGATCTAAATTACTTTAAAGATTCATCATGATCGAGTCATGACTAATTAACTCTTGGACAACCTTTAATTTGTAGTCCAAATTGTCTAGATCAAAAAATGAATATCCATCCTCCTAAGATCCATGGATCAACTAAGATTTGTTTGAAAGATGTAGTATACATACACATTCAAAAAAATCTTAGAGCATCGTTATCCCTAAAAACTCTTAATGGGATTCTTTTTTTTTTTTTTATCTTTTTTTTTTTTTTTTTTTTAAGAACGAATCGAGGGCCGACACGTGTCAGTGAGACCTGTGAACAGTGCAAGAAACGGTTCTTATTTAAGAGCTTTTGGAACAGTCTTTTGCACTATTCACAGCCTCACATGTCAGTGGGACCCGCAAACAGTACAAAAGACTCCCTTAAGAGCTTGGGATAAAAATGGTCTTATACGAATATCCAGTTAAATTTCTCTACAGAATCACCACTATTGTGTGTTTTTTGTAATCACCAAGTTACCTATATATCTAATATGAACAGTTATTGAAGAAAAACATATGTGACTTGCACTGAACCTAATTAAAAAGAAACCAAACTGAAATCACAAGATTGTTAGAAACAGTAGCGAACGAATGGAGTAGGTTTCTGGACAAGATAGGGAATCTGTTCTTTTTCTAAAGAGAGCCTAAGATTATCATAAATTCAACACCTAACTAGGTAAAATAGCTACATAAAAAGAAAGTGAATATAAAAAGAACGAGAAATAGATTTAACCTAAAAGAGGAAGTAAAGAGGTTAAAAGAGGTAAGAAAAGTAGTATAGTAGCCTAGGACCATAGAGTATTTGCTATATTGTATTATTTGGTGGGTCCTTCTTCAGGACCAAAGTGTGGAGGACGATTTATATTTGAAGTTAATAAATAAACGAATATATTTTTGTCTCGGGAGATTTCGATTGGAGCATGAGAAAAAGTAGGAGATGTGTTTTCGTATTATCATTGGCTAACCTTTGTACCTGACTATACGGATGACATTGATGTGTTTCTAATATTCTACGCTCTATTTTTTTCATCTTCTTAATGTTTCAGTAATCTGAATTGGTTTGAAAGAAAAAGAGTGTAACCATGAACTCCAAAAACGTGCGATGACTAACATAGATATAGAGTCATACAATAAACTCAAAAATATATGTATCGAAGAAATATATTCAGACATGTCGGTAGTATTTAATAAATATAAGTTGGTTTATTTTACCAAAAAAATATAAGTTGGTTTACATCTTAAGTCACCAGCCAAAAAGATGCTCGTTTTCTCAAAATAAATATCTGCGTGGTCTTATACATATGTATATATAAATCATTAGATTTCGACTAACCATTTTCTCTCCCGAAAAGGATATTTTTTTGGGTGCCACTAGCTAGACAAGACGTTCAATGAGCTGAATCATTATTGATTTTGCAAATTACGTTTTCTTTTACGACTGCAGAAAAATTATAATCTTAGGTACAAAACTTTGCAAATGCATTTGTAAAAGGCACATCGCTACACGCCATTGCCTCATTGTCTTTGTAGTATTTGATTGGTGATATGTTAGGCAATGGTGGAATTGTTTTGTAATGCGACATTGTGGATAATTACCAAACATGTCAAACTATAGAATTGCACTATATAGCAAGTTACTAATCACTCAAGTAGAGCTGTAAAATTATCTGCTATTAACCTAAAACACACAATTTGACAAAATAGTGGTAAATATAAAAAAGGTGTTTGATGTTAGAATACTAGCACACTAGAGACTTATAAACCATTATAAAATAAAGCAAACATTGGGTTTAATTAATATACTACAATACTACATAAGGTATATGGTCTAAGTGCATACTAGCATTCCCCACTGATATTCTATTTTTTCTCTAAACGCCAAATATAAAATAAAATTCACTTTAATAGTATACTATATATATCTTGCACCAAATATAGAAAGATGAACATTAATACGTCAAATATAGAGTAACTATGTTATTTTACTTTCTTTTATAAAATGATCTCTTATTTTCATATGCATTCATTTATCATCAAAATAAAATTATATAATATAAATTTTATACATTTAAATAGTATGTTTATTATATTATTTGCTTATAATTACATGTTGAAATAAAATTTTAATTTTAAAATAATAATTTAGTTGTTAACGTAATGTAACTGTGGTAGTATTTGTAATAAAATAAAACGAATGGATAAAATTTTTAAAAGTTCAAAATTGTATAATTAATTAATAAAAAGAATATATTTGGAATGTTCCATTTTAAAAGTAGAAAATAGATATAATCAATGGAGCAAAACTCTTCTTTATTTTAAAATATAAAATAGAGATAATTATTGAAAACAATCTATGAGCATCATGAACGAGTCTTTTAATAACTTTATCATCAATTAAATAAATAAAAATAGAAAAGTGAAAAATTGTTGAGAAATTATATTAAAATTTGATAGTTACCAAAATTTTGATGGTTAATATTAAAATATTAAAATATGGTGTGAGAAATTCAATAAAAGTTATCTCTTATATTAGAATTAGGTATTGGATATCCTTATTTTCAAATTAATTACATGTAGGGCATATAAGTACGAGAGAGTCTTTGTGTCCACACTTAAATCAAAAAGATTTTTCTTTATAATCTTATTAAACTATTTTGTATTTATGGAGGGAAAAGGATGGGTATGTAAATATTTCCATATATATCAAAACTATGCTATTTTTGGTATTTCTTAAGGCTTTTTTTCCAAAATAAGTAAAGGATGAGGTTCCAAGCGACCATCATATTTTCGACACATATTACTATTTGCTCTTCCTTTTTGCTATTATTTTAATAATGTTTAATACTTTTCAAAGAAAAAAAAAAAAAAACGAAAATAATTGTTCCACACCATTACCATAACTACAACGAGAAGAGGATCTTTTTAAGGAGAAAGCAGAGAGAGAAGAAAGGAGTGTATGTGTGTGTCGTCTCTTGTTTCTTTTATTACACACAAATAGATGAAACGAGGAAAGCTATTACTTCTTTTGTTACATCCATAAACAGATTCTTCCTTTCGCAAAGAATCAAGTTTCATCTTCTTCTTTTTCTTCTTTTTCTTCTTTTTCTCGCAGCTCCTCCGTTAATGCTTATAAAGTCTCTTATATCTTCCTCTATTACACAACCGTGCTTCTCAGTTTCTACTTCTGTTAATCTTCGTGATTAGTTTTATTTATTTATTTATCAACCCTATTGACCACCGGTTAGATCTCTTCGTCTTGATCTTTCTTTACTTTTTGCTTTGTGGTTTTGGACTAGTCTGATGGATCTGCTTTCATTTTGTTGGATTTGATGTTATGTTTCGGCTAAATCTCATTTCAGTAAACCCCCCAAAAAAAAATTAAAATTGTTGCATCTTTCATTCGTTTTTAATCACAAACTTATAGATCAGCTATATAAGTTTGTACTTTATATTGATTTGCTTTTTGGGTTCTTAATCATCTTTGTCTCTCGTTGACTTCATCAGTCTCCTCCCACCAAAAAATTATATCAAAAATCAAAGCCCTGGAAATTTTTTCTTATTTCTACCACGCATCTCCTTTTTTTTTTAATAAAAGGGTTGGTTTATGTGTATGACTAGTCTTGTTATCGAAGTGGTTGCACCATTGATCTCATGTTTTCTGCAATAAACCCCTCAGAAAAAAATTGTATAAATATGTTTTTTTCTGTGAAAGGGATATTAAACAAGGAGAAATTAAGAGATGGTGAGGGGAAAAACTCAGATGAAGCGAATAGAGAATGCAACAAGCAGACAAGTGACTTTCTCTAAACGAAGGAATGGTTTGTTGAAGAAAGCCTTTGAGCTCTCAGTGCTTTGTGATGCTGAAGTTTCTCTGATCATCTTCTCTCCTAAGGGAAAACTTTATGAGTTCGCCAGCTCCAAGTACGTTCTCTCTTTTTTTTTTTTTTTTTAATATCATCTACAGAGAAAGAGTGAGAGAGCAAGAGAGGAAGTTTTATTTATATCCCTTGGTTTATATATGCCGTTTGCTTAGAGGGAGGGTTAAATGAGTTTCTTGGTTTCTACAATTTTAGGGCTATTACTAAAGTAAACCAAGTACATCATCTTGTTTAATCCTCTGAGATTTGTCTCGCATATTTAGTTTCTGAATTATGATATAAGTTAAAATGCTAAAAAAACTCTGTAACAAGTGCAAAGTACTTGTTATATGTATATATTTGATCATCCTAGATCTTATTAGAGATCTGGACAATACGACCCCTTGAGTTTTGTATGAAACTCTTTGATGGGTTTCCTGCAAAAAATCATAAATATTTTGCAATTAGCATTCTTTTGGTTTGTGATGTCACAATCTGGTTAATATTGTTATTGCTTTTTATCATAGATTGCCCTAAGTGATAGGTAGGAACTTGTTTTATCAAATCTTGATTGATAAATCAGGCATGTTTCATTTCATGCTCGTTCCTTATGTAGTGCAGTTAAATTACATGTTTTGTTTCTACTGTTTTTCTACCTGATTTTTTTTTTTTGCATTGAAACTACAAAGCCAGTATCTAAATGTAGATTGCTTTAAGAATGAGAAACAGGTTGTTTTGTAGTGTTTGGTAGAAGGGAAACCAAACTTACTTTTGATGAATCATTACTTCTGTAAATAGAAAAAGGCAGCTTTTGATCAGATGTTTCAGAAGATTTGTCTATTTGGGAAAGTAATTCTTTCTCTCGACCAACCTAATTAAAAGTAAAAAGACTCACATATTTCTGATTTTCCAAAATTTTGGGAAAAATCAAATAATACGTGACTTACCAAAGTTTGTCCTTATGACTTGTGATTACATCAACTAAGAAAGATTTTTATGTTCTTATATTGTTTATTTTTAGTTCGAGAAAATTGAGTTGGTTTCTTACAATGTGTAAATGTATTCTCCGGTGAGTTATTTTCAATGCTTTTTAACAGTATGCAAGATACCGTAGATCGTTATCTGAGGCACACCAAAGATCGAGTCAGCAGCAAACCGGTTTCTGAAGAAAATATGCAGGTTAATTATGATCATGCATACCCCCCAAATCTTATAACAACTTTAATACAAAATTAAAATGGCTAAGAGAAAACAATCATTTTCTATATTTAATACCAGTGTCACATATTAGTATCTCAATGTCATTTTTTCAAGCCACATATTGAAAATAATGACATGCAATAACCTTTTGTGGTATTACTATCAGCATTTCAAACATGAAGCAGCAAACATGATGAAGAAAATTGAACAACTTGAAGCTTCCAAACGGTTTGTGATCCAATACAGTCACATTATACACTTGTATTACTGTATATATATATTATATATCATGTAGTAAGAGGTTCATCGTATCAGTAAGTGTTTCTTCTTACTTTAATTAGTAAACTCTTGGGAGAAGGCATAGGATCATGCTCGATTGAGGAGCTGCAGCAAATTGAGCAACAACTTGAGAAAAGTGTCAAATGTGTTCGAGCAAGAAAGGTATTTGTGTGTGTGTATTTATATATCATCCCCACATTATTGTTCTTATATAAGCAATCATAACTCTAACTTAATTACCCATCTCTTTCAGACTCAAGTGTTTAAGGAACAAATTGAGCAGCTCAAGCAGAAGGTAAAGAGCATAGTGGTGTAGTTATCCAACTTAATAATCTTCTTGTGCTTTCTTTTTACAATAGGAATAAAAAACTTTGCAGGAGAAAGCTCTAGCTGCAGAAAACGAGAAGCTCGCTGAAAAGGTACAATATATTCTATAAACGAATATTTCATATGGTTCTCAAGTTAGGGCTGCACTTACATATCGTACTCCCTCCATTTCAAATTATTTGTCGTTTTGGAGTAAATTTTTTATTTCGAAATAAGTGTCGTTTACAATTTTCAATCCAAAATTTATTGGTAATATTCTCTATTCTATTTTTCTATTGGTTGATATATAGTTATGTGTATTGGTAATATTATTTTTATTTTGAAAATGTGTAAAATTAAATATTTTTTTAATATGTGTGCATAAACCTAGAACGACAACTAATATGAAACGGAGGGAGTATTATTTTGTTCGTTTAATGATAGTAAAAATCTGTTTTTTTGTTACTCGGTTTGGAGACTCCTTATAGTAATTCTTCTTGGTTAGTTTTCAGTTACTACATTAGCATTATAATCCCAAGATCGTCTATGTGTTTGTTCTGTCTTCTTTGCATCTATTAATTTTGTATGCATAATTATTAATAATTATTTTATTATTGCAGTGGGGATCTCATGAAATCGAAGTTTGGTCGAATAAGAACCAAGAAAGTGGACGAGGTGACGAGGAGAGTAGCCCAAGTTCTGAAGTAGAGACACAATTGTTCATTGGGTTACCTTATTCTTCCAGAAAGTGAAGCAACTACTACTCTAAGAACAACAAAAACAAAACAAAGCAAAGCAAAAAAACTATATGTAAAAACGGGTTAGCAGTGAGTGTATAAGGACAAGTAACAAAACTCTAAAGCTGCTTCTCTTGTTGTCTTCTTTTTCTCTCTCTCACTCTCTTCTTCAAAACTGAACTGCCTGTGGTATGTATCTATGTTCTTATACACTTGCCCTCTCTAGAATCTAATTATGTTTATCGTTCACTTTTAAGGTTTGTTATTTTGAATATCAATTCAGGCTTTTTCCCTCCAAATCAGGAATACCTATATATAGCTTACTGGTTAAAGTTATAGTAACAAACACAACATAAAAGTATATTTAACCAGTATGTTTTTACTGGATGAAAGAACTCTCTTATTATAGCCCTCCCAAGACGAGTATATAACCACCCCCAAAGATCTGAAGCTTTATTTTTCTTGAAGCATTTGCTGCCAACAGAGAAATGATGAGCAAGTTGATTCAAGCTTATTTTTTTCATATTAAGTAACAGTATTTACTCAGGGTCAGTGGTCTCGTGTCATGCACGCATATTCAACCTAACTTTTACCGAGAATTTGTTACAATTTCTTTAATACATTTCGGGTCTTAAATTATCCATAATCTTTCATAAATGATGGGAACCAAATTAACTTTGTTCAGTCCACTCCGCAACATCTCCTTTAGCCGGTTCTTTGGTATGTACACAAGTAAAGCTACAAATATTATCTAAGCAATTACTCCCCTCGTTCCATTAAAATAGATGTTTAAAAAAAAAAAAATTATTTCACAAAGATGTATTTTTTATGTTTTTCTACAAAAATTGCAAATTTCAATAAAATTAATTGAATTTATTAAAAAACTATTGGTTAAATTACATTAGAATTTAATAATTTCTAAAAACAATGCATAATTAATGTATTTTCTTAATATATATAAAAACACCAAAACATACATCTTTAAGAAACTGATGGAGTATTATATTCTCCATAGTTTTCCTTATTCTTTACTTTACAAATAAAAGTCTCATTAATATCAGAATATGGCCGTTCATATATCAAATTAATACTAGCAAAAGCTATTCTCGACATAATTTTAATAATACTTGAAAAGTTAACTTTTTCATTAATACCTTTTGTAACAATTGCGATTATATAACTATAAAAATAACACACTTGAACTTTAAAATTTGATTCTCTGTAAGGATATACATAGATGAACGAGATATTGCATTCATCATGTTCTTATAGACACATATCTGGGCCCATAAGGGCCTACTTATAGAAAGGGCTTACACTGCAATAATAGCCCAGTCATAGGACTTGTAAAAGACAGATCAGAGAGGTTTGCCAAACTCAAATCATATACTAACAAGAAAGTAGTCCCCCTCCAAGGATACTACGTGACACATTATGATTCGTTCATATCTGGTTACAGCTTACGTTATTGTTATGGAATGTCAGGTTTATTTCGTATGAAAATGAGTTAGTAAACCCAAACAAATGTTTTAGATCAGGGAGAAACACACAAACGGGAAGAAAGTATTTAAAGAACCCAAACATGCGAAGACATTCACAGGAGTTTGAGCTAAGTACAAGTCTAACTGAAAAAATCGAGCTTTAGAACTGAATTTGGCGTGACAATGTGACACTAGTGGCCTTGGGATGTAGTCAACAACATGTCAAAGAACCCAACCTTGGACGAAACTGGTCTCACATGCCATGTTACTCTTTGATACAGAGGAACCTTCACCTTGCACGTAGTAATGTTGTTGGAACCTATTTATATATCCAAGTACCAAAGTAGTCTTATAATCAATATATATAAATTCTATCCCTTTTCACAAAACGAAGAAAAAATTGTACTTTGTTTCGTACCCTATTTGTAAAAAGGGTTCAGTGTTGCAATCCACTGAACTAGACTGAACCGGAAATTCAGAATTGTTGGGATCACCGCCCACTGATAAGTCTTGAAACAATTTGAAAGCATGGCCTTCGACCTCAAACGATTGACAAACAATATTATTTAGAACATAAACGAGTTAGTTTTGTTTCTAATTTGACATCTAGAGAGAAAACCTTAATCTTGAGTTGTTTGTTTATGTTTCCAAGTTGCCTCTCCTACCGTTTCAAAAATAGATAGGTTAATATATGTATAATACATGTATCAGTTTGGTATATAACAATTTTATAACTTGCCGTTTTCCGAAGATCTTCCATTTCTTCCATCATAACTTGTGTCTGCACATATTTATATATGTGTGTGTATATTATGGTTTATTATATTTAAACATATGATGAAAATGTAGCAAGACCGATCTAGATAATAGAGGTTTACAACCTTGCGTTGTCGAGTGGCAGTAAGAGCAGCTTCAAGCTGCCTCTCCAATGCTTGCAGTTCCTTCACGCTCATTTCTCCAAGATCTTCTCCAAGCAAGTGCCTTGTTAATTAGCATGAATATCAAACACACATCAACTATTCAGCTATATATATGATATGTATAGCAGAAGATGATGATGATCCCTATATAATTCAAGGGCTTAGAAAACTATTAATAAACCTATTAGTGCGAACAAGATATTCGTATTTAGATTTGAGCTTTGTCACCTCCTGACACCAGTTCTGCACCATGTAGAATTATATAAAGAAATGCATATATATATAGTAAGCAAGAAAAATTTGAAGTAAGAGTAGTTATAAATATAAACAAGTTCATTTATTGTATAAATCGAAAGTAAGTATATACACATGCCTGTGTAGACTCCTCAGGCCTATTATTGCTCAGAGAACAGTTGTAGCAACGATGATACCGTTCAATTGTTCTTTCAACTCTGCAAATTCAGCAGAAAAGGATTATTACACACGAGAGATCATTAGCTTAATTATGTATAAAAAGATTTTTCTTACAAAAGGAAACCCTAATTACTTCATGTTTTAAAGCCCGGCTGAATTTTGGCATCTTCAAGTTTAAAGAATCCAGATCCAAATAACATATCAAACAATAAAGTAAAACGTACAAACAGATCCATTGGCTTAGGACATCATTATCTTCAGTCTTTAATCGGGGTTCTTAACTCATGATTTTTTTTTTACACTTTTCGGTTACGAGATGACTATTATATCTCTTATTTAAGAAACCGTTCTTAGTTTTTTTTTTAAATTAAAAACTAAGAAAAATTAAAACCCATCTTTTATCTGAAGTTAAAAACTTTAATTAACAGACTGGGATAATGATAATGATGGTCTTATAATAATGGATCCAAGAGAGAGAGACACACGGGTGGTATAGCGATGAACCCTAATTACCATAGGATAAAAGACACAAGCTTTAAGAATACCCACAAGAAAATTAGCTTGATCAGATTCTTGAATCGTACAGTAAAGCTAGTAATAAAAGAGGCCATTTAATAATCAATTTTATAAGAAACCCAAGTTTATTGAATATAAAGAGGTAGGAAGGAGCATAAATTAATGTACCCGACACTGCCGAACTCGTAGAGCTTGCCACGGCTAGAGAAGACGATGAGAGCAACTTCAGCATCGCAGAGAACAGAGAGCTCATAAGCTTTCTTCAACAAACCGTTTCTTCTTTTTGAGAAGGTCACTTGTCTATTGATTTTGTTCTCTATCAACTTCATCTCCACTCTCCCTCTTCCCATATTCCTAGATCTCTCCTATGGAATCGCTAATCTCTTGTAGATCAAAAGGATTTTCTGTATTGTACACGACAACGTGTTATATATATGTAAACCCTTGTTAATTTAGATATTTGCTGTTAGAATATAGTGAATAGTCTTATATCTGTGTTTTCAATAAGTATGTGATACCAACTAATGAGAATTTTTTTCTTTCTAAAAAGTAGAAAATTTAAATAAATAAACAGTCAATAATTTTTGTTTCAAAATAAGTGTCGTTTTCGGTTTTCAATGCAAAATTTATTGGTAATATTTTATATTTTACTTTTCTATTGGTTGATATATGGTTAGATGTATTGGTAATAGTGTTTTTATTTTGAAAATATGTAAAATTAAATGTTTCCTTAATCTGTGTGCATAAACCTAGAACGACAACTAATATGAAACGGAGGGAGTATATAATTAGTAGTTGTCTAGTTGACCAAAAAAAATTAGAATGTCTATTCGGGTGAAGCATGGATCTATTACATTTTTGCGCCGTTAAAATAAATTAATTAAATAGCTGTCTCTCAGTATATATATTTAGTTAAAATGTCTATTTAACCTAAGTTGAACGAAGTTGTTTACGTATGAAACTAAATGCTGATTATTTTTTACCAATATTCGAAAATTTAATTGGTCAAAAGGAGAGCAGAAAATTCATCATTGTTTTTGGAGGTCCTCACATATTTGGTTAAATATAGTAAGATGTTAGGTAAAAGAATTATCATTTTATATATTATTTGAAATACTTTTCTATATGTATATTAATTCAGTCTTTAATTTGTAGCTGAATGATGAGTTTATATTAAATTTTCCTTTGAACACTCACTTTATAAGTTAATACGTAATTGTCATTTTACTTATCTTCTACCACAGCAGCTCAACAACTCATATTCTTCTTTATCCCTTAGAAATAGATATCATTTGGAATACAAATGAAAGAGACATCAGCTCAAAAATTATACCTGCTGCCTCCAGTAAAAAAAAATCGAATTGGTTTTGGATAACGAGCTAAAGAAGTGGATATAAGCTTAAGTAAAATCAAAGTTCAATGAAAAGAATAAGGGTTCGTCACATGTAATCGTTTTGATATGCCAGTCAGCATGTCAGTCTTTTATAGGAAATATATACCAGATATTAATAGCTTCTTACTTCGTCCGAGGTTCACAATTAAAATATTAAAATCAATGGATCCGTTCACTTTTTTTCACTTATGTTTATTCGCTTATGTTACAGTGTTACTAATGTTTAATTAATCTTCCATCTGTTATCCAGAGTTTTAAAATAGATTTTTTTGCACTGTTCGTAGATCTCTGTTGGCTCACAATTGATTTGTTTTTACTTTTTTCTTAAAATATTTTTTTTTTAAACTTAATTTAGGTTTCAGAGATAAAAATACTCTAGTTAGCAAGTAAACACATAATCGTCGTCACACATTGGTAATGTATAGAACAACAAACAATAACCTATTGGCTATCATGTGTACATATTATGTGTGCATGTATTATATTATGCGTGTCTTATATATAAGAGACGATTACATAATAGGACATTTTTGTTGAAGTTGTTAGAACTTTTTTTGTGGAAATGTTTACACAATTAGACACTATGAATGTGAGAAACTTAATTTAACCTATCATGAGTTTAACATTGTAGCATTATCTATTGAATCATAAACTAATCATGCATTGACATAGCTAGCTTATTCTTTTTTTTTGCTCAACTACTTTCCACTAACCAAGAGTTCAATTACACTTAAGGCTTATCCACCTCAGCAAAATGAAGGACCCATAACGGCACTAGCATATCTTCTTAAGTAATCAGAACTTGTTAAAGAAAATGAAAGCTTGTGTCTATGTTTCCAAAGTTATCACTACTATACACGCAAAAGAAGAAGGAAAAAAGTCGTTGTGTCCAATACAAGAAAAGAAGAAGGAAAAAAGTCGTACGTCGATGACATAAAACCATATATGTTGGGGCAAGTTTTATATAACACGGTAGACAAACTTATAGCACTCGAGATTTAGAAAAGCGCATGTAAATGAAACATCATAGAAGTAAAATAATTTACAGTTCATTTCAACCGGAAACAAAAGCAAATATTAAATATTTATGAAAATGTTTAGGCCATGATTATTGAAAGGTTCTTAGAACATGGTTCTTAGCGTAATATAAAAACCGTTTCTTAATTTTTTAAAATTAAAATTAAAAGATGATTCTTAAATTATGGTAAAAATTTCATCCTAAGAACCCTCAATAATCATGGATTCATGGGAAAGACCAAAAGAGGTTGGTGATGGTACTTAGGGGAATGCCAAATTCGGAAAGAGAAGCAAAGAAGATCGGGTAGTCTTCATAATTTCATACGTTTCAGTTTATAGTAATATTTTTACTTTCACATTGTCCTCACCAGTGTTATTTGAAAAAATTAATATCCTCACGTTCTCGTGGAACTAGCACTGCAGTTTCATGTGAGTGTAGGGTCATTGCGCCTTATCGTTTCGAATACGACGCTCTCGACAAATCAAAACAATCAATGACCCCATTTCCTTATGTTTATGTATATACTTTTCTTACCATCTTACTATAATAAGAACGAAGCAAAAGTGTGAGCAGAAAATAAAAGAAGGAAGCATCAAGAATTGGTAAAAACAGCATATACTTGTATTTGGGATCCTAGGAGAGCACGTGAAGTCACTATTCACCTATACATCGAATCTGTATTGGTATCTATGTTTTCTTCTTCGTATTGTTAACTAGCTTGTTCGATATGATTTAAAACATTGATCGGCTATGCGATAACATAATCAAGATTTTTTTTTTGTGACAAAATAAGAGGAGAAGTATGTTAATTACACTATGAAAAATAGATAAAGAAATGTGAACATTTGATTTTATGAATGAAGAAGGTGCAAAACTGGCTAGTTTATTCCTTTATTAAAATTGAAGAAAAATATTTTTAATAATTTTTTTTACACATGAACAAAAAACAAGAATACAGTAGAACTCATCTGTCAATAATTTAGCAAAAAAAAAGGCTGAGAATAACTAATTCATCATATTTTAAAAATCACCCTCATTAATTGATTAAAACTAGGACTGGGATTTTAACCAAACCGGACAGAATTTTAGATAGTTCGATGAGAATTGAACTATAATTTTGACAGGTTTATAATTTTTTGGTTCGTCAATCGATTAGTTTAGTTTTTCAAAAAAGAAGTTGTTAACCAAATTTCAAATCGAATTAACCGAACCAACAAAAAAATTTCAAACTGAAGTAACCAAATTATGTATCCAAAATTATCCAAAATTTTGAATGAATTAACCAAAATTTTAAACTGAATTAACTTAACTAACCGAACTAATCAAAATTATCCAAATTTAACCAATTTTATCTAAATTTTAACGGAAATATAGTTAAAAAAAAAAAAACAAAAAACTTTTGTTAGTTTCGGTAAAAAATTTACAACCCGAACCACTCAAATACCGAACTGAACAATTTCTTTTACGGTTTAATTCAATGAAATTTTAGTCAAACCAAATTATCCAAAAACCAAACTATCCGCGGATGCTTAATTAAAACCATGCATATTTCTATTTTAGTTAAAAATAAAAATTGAAAAGCCTGCGTAGGAGTTAATTGGATCAATAACTCTACTCAACGTACATAAATATTATAAAGGGCCCTTTGTCAAAGATAAAAAGTAAAAAATGGGCCCAAGACTTGTAAAAATGGCCCATTAAGGTAAATAAGTATGAGCCTGAAGTATGCTTAATTAAAGTACTACTATACCTTCGTCGGAGATTTCCGTTAACGAGAAAGAGAGAGAGATGGCTGAAACAGCAAGGAGACAAGGTGGCGGGAGGCCATTGCCGCCTCCTCCTCCTCCGAGAGGCGTTAACCAACCTCCTCGCGTTAAATCCGAACCTGTCGATCGTGAGAAGGTTCGTATTCGATTCACAAGCATGTTTCGGTACTCCGAAGCAAGTCTCTCTCTTTCTTTCTAGGGTTTATATTCTCACTCACTGATTCCTCTTTTCCAATCGCAGACATGTCCCCTGCTTCTTCGTGTTTTCACCAAGGTACGCTTGATAATGCTTAGCACTGTGTTGAGTTGTACTTCAAATTAGGGTTAATTGGGAGTTTTTTTTTTTGCAGAGTGGTGGTCATCATACTAAGGAAGATTATGCTGTGAGAGGCAAAGAGCCAAAGGATGAAGTTCAGATTTACACTTGGAAAGATGCCAATCTTCGTGAGCTAACTGATTTGGTATGTGTATGTGCCTATCTCTTGTTGACTCTTAACAATCAGACAATGTTAAAACCACTGTTATTGGTTTCAGGTCAAAGAAGTCTCTGTAGCAGCTAGGAGAAGAGACGCAAGGTTGTCTTTTGCGTTTGTTTATCCTGACAAGAATGGCCGTTTCATTGTTAGACAGGTAAAGTTACCTTTTTTTTTCTCTTCTTCACATTCTTGATAAGATAGGAGTTTATAACCATAAACCACGACATGATTCTTGATATGTTCTAGAGTTTCTTCTGTGTTTTTATGCCACTTTCTTAAAGTCTCGTAGGTGATTTAGAGTTTCTATATTGAACATGTTTTGAAACATGCTCAGATCATATAGTAGCATCAACTAGTCATCTTCCCATGCTTATGATTTGAGAGTTGACAGAACAGAACATCATATATAAGAATGCATTAGTTTGATTTTTGGAAGGGGTGCTTTCAGATTCACTTGTTTATCGTTTTACTTGTTCTTTGTGATTTTTGCTGGGAAGATACTGATCTTGTGATTGTTGATTGATAAAAAGGTTGGTCAGACGATGTCTTATCCGAACCGAAAACAACCAGACGACACTAAAACACTCGCGGACCTTCATTTCGAGGTAAAAGAGTTTTGAAAACACACACATAAGATAATGGTAATCTTTATAATCAAAATAGTTTGCCAAATAGAATAGCTATAACTGCAATTAATCATCCTTTTGCAGATTGGAGATTACCTGGATGTAGCAATCTACTAGGAGGAGGTTTCTGTTTCTCGTCAAGTGAGATTTAGGGGTGTGTGTGTGGACAAGGGAAAGAACTCATTCATGGTTGTTCCCATTTCAAAACTTTAATTCTTTTTTTTTTCTTTTTTTTTTCTCTTTTTTTTTTCTCTTTTTTTTGTAACATGTCAAAACTTCATTCAGACAACATTTTATGTGGTGTAACGATTTTACTCAATTTAAATGATGTTTTTTCTCTTTTTTTTGTAACATGTCAAAACTTCATTCAGACAACATTTTATGTGGTGTAACGATTTTACTCAATTTAAATGATGTTTTGTCTGAATGGGTAACCAAATGTTGGGTTACATGAAACAGAGACTATAAAAGTGGAAATCAAGTGCTTGTCCTTGGGATTGCATGGAGATGGAGTCCTCCTTCAATATGAAGCGTAAGCATTCTCTTGTAACGCACGTTACTCTTCTCACCAGCCATTTTGAAGCGAAAGAAGTGAAGAAGTACCATTGCTACTATCTTCATTTGCCTGTATGCGAAATCCTTGCCAAGACAGATTCTTGGACCAGCCTACATACAGAGTCAAATAAAGAAAACATGTTAGAAGATAATAATGTCTTTACTCTCTTAACTACATATATAGCTTGTCTGCGAGAGAGTGTACAAACATGAAAGCTAATGAATTTGAAGGGTGATTCTGGTTGGAACACGCCATCCTTAAGCCATCTCTCTGGCTTGAATTCCTCAGCATCTTCTCCCCAAATATAAGTCATCCTTCCCATTGCATAGGCCATGTAGTAGACATTATCCCCTCTCTTCACTCTATGTCCATCTGCAAGTATGTCATCATTTTCTGCACACCTCATGTTCTTTGAAAGGCACCAACAAAGAAAAAGAGGTTTGGTTCCTTTAGCTCTTATAACATGTTCCATCACGTAAGAATCTATAAAGGAATGGTCAATTTACCAAAGGCACAACAGGGTAAAGCCTCAAGGTCTCAGACAAGGCTGCATGGAGATACTGCATCTGATTAAGAGCCTCTTCACTTATACTTTGAGCAAAACAATTTACATCGGTTGTCCTCTCGTGACTTGATGTCACGTCTCTGATTTCTTGTACGATTCTCTCCTGAATAAGTGGGTTTTTGCAGAGCATGTACAAGAACCAAGAGAGAGATGCAGCGGCTGTATCCTTCCCAGCAACCATAAAGTTCAAGATTATATCCCTCAGGTACTTATCATTCATCTTCTCCGGATCTTTCTCACTCTCCACTAGAAATCTCGATAGTATATCCTCTCTAACAGCCTAAGGACGAGCCAAAAGTGGTAAGAATCCAATTAAAAAAAAGAGAGAGTGTAAAACTTTAAGAGAGGAACTCACAGTGTTCTGTTCCTTGGCAAGCTCTTCTTTTTTAGTGGTAATGAGTCTGTAGACAAACTTGTCTATAGTATCAATATCCTTCTTGAGTCGTGATTGTGATCCGATGTTGAGAAACCGTTTCAGCTTCCAGAGAGGATCGATGTATCTAAAACTAGTTGCAACGTTACCTTCATCAAAAGCTTCCATGAACTTCTCTCCTTCTTTGCTAAACTCATCCAACTCCACACCAAACCCAACTTTGAAGATAGACTCCAGTGTAAATCTCATCAACATATCCTAATATATAATATATAAAAAGAAAGAGGTACCCTTTTGAGTTTCCTAAAATAAAAACATTGCAAGTTTCCATATTTAGACTTACCTGAGCATTTTGACCAAAAAAAAAAAAAGACTTACCTGAGCATCAAAAGATTTTCCAGAGAGAGCAAACTCGGAGACAAAACCAGCAAGCTTAGAAGCCTTTGTCCTAAAAACAGAGCAGCTAAAATCTCTCAAAACTCTAGTAGAGAACTCAAAGCTCGTAAGCTTCCTCTGCTGTCTCCATTTCTCACCATCAACAGTGAAGATACCATGTCCCAAAAGATCACCAAGATTCTCACGACTGTTGTCTCCTTTGCTGTAGTTGTCGAATCTTGTCTTGAGAATATGCTCCACGTTCAGAGGATCTGCAGTGAATATATCGCTCTGTCCTGGACTCAAGAACCTGAAAGTGGGCTTCTTCCTTGCGATCTCTTTCTGGTAATCATATAACTCGTCGTTGTGGAAGAAAAGGTTAAAGATCGTCGCGTGTACTGGAGTGTACTCCTTGTCGTTTATGGATTTTCCGGTGAAGATTCTGATCGTTAGATAGATTGAGAATGACAGAACGGTGAAGATCGTGGCTGCTAGTGCGATGGATATGGTCGCCATTATCTCCTCCATAGCTTTCTGCTTCTTCTCGCGGACTTTTCGTTCTTGGCTTCTTATTTCAATTATTGAGCTATTGGCACCAAAATACTCTATAACTAGGAAATTTACAAGGATGGAAAAAGTTGAAAATGTGGTTCAGCCCAATTCAAACTGGTGTTAAATGACACACTTGACCCTATATCTCATTTATTTAGGAAAGAAAAAAAATTATGTATATACATCTCTATTATTTAACGTTAAAGACAAAAAAAAATTATTCACAAACATTATTTTTTTCTTTCTCTATAATAGCTATCTTTTTTTTCCCAGCTTCTTCGTCTTCGCAAAAACCGAAGAAGATATGTTTAATCACACTCGTTCACCATCACAAACCAACATAGATTTTGCGTTATTTTTCTTAAAGTTCGTCATTTTTTGTTTATACATCCGAAGATTTCCACGTCGAGTCAAACTTAACAAAAAAATATGAAAATAAATTTAGGATGAAATTTCTTTAACAATGATCAGAAAAAATCTAGAACTTTTTAAGAGGACCATATGTATATAAGTCATAAAACAGACGAAGTTAATGATAAAAGCATAAGAAAAAAATAATTTGATGAAAATGAAAAAAGCAGAGAAAATAAACAATTGAAAGGATTGGATGATAAATTTACTTTTTATGGTTTCAATAATCAAAAATCAATAGCTGAAGAAGAAAATGTATGAACAATAAGTAAATCTGAAAATATTCGTTAGGAGTAGAGAATAAATTTGTATGTAGTTAATATGTAACTTAGCATGGTTATACTTTCATTTATATGGATCATTTTTAAAGTAACCATTGTTATATTCTGATTTGTCTCGATACTTTACACATTAGCTGACATTTAATTATATTTACCAGTTATTTGATCAGTTGGTGGTCGGATAAACAAAAATTTAACTTTCTAGTAAATCACAAAACATGTGATTATATTTATGTGTTCAACTAAATATAGAATTAACTGTTTAACAAATTGTAATACATATAATTAAAATGAATATTTAGCTGGATATAACTTTATAAGTATAACTATTCTTAATTTTAGTTTCCATTCTACCTACTCACCTCCTCACCTCCAGCAACCTACAATTCCTTTTCACTGCTTTTTACTCTCGTGGTGGAACTTAATCGTTGACTACAACCTCAATCGTATCATTCGATCACGTTTCTTATTTTTATCTCTTCTCTTTCTATGGACTCGGCGTAAGAGCCATTGCTATTAGAGGAAGCCTTCTCCATCAGTGTAGCTAACAACGTCTTTTTTGGATCTAGCATGAATCAGAAAACAAAATCCAAAATAAAAAAAAAACTTAAAAGAGATAAAAACCCAGAAGAGTTAAGTAAATAATGTTTTTTTTCCAGAAAAATCAAACCATTTTTTTGACAAACAAGAAGAGAGAAAGCAGTCATTGTTCATATAAACGATGTAGAGATGTATTGAGTTAAACGAACACATCACCTTACTTCTTGTCATGGAGATAAGAGAGATAGATATTTGGTTCTACACCACGGAACGTAGGAAGAGAAAAAGTTGAATCAAGAAAAAGTTGAATCAAGAAAAGGTTAAATCGTTATTTTTTGAAAAAATTTCTTGAAGTTACATGAAATTTAGTTTATGCAAAACAAGAGCATAGATAGTTTTTACTTCAGATAAGTAGGGGTAGAATGACCATTAAAAAAAATAGCTCAGCATAATAGTGTGTTTTCCATTTTTACAAATACCATGGTTATCTATGTATAGGAGATGCAATTTCTTAATTATTTCCCAAATTTTAGCAAAAAAAACAAAAACAAAAAAAAAAAGAAGTCAACGTCAAGTCGTTAACAAAATGATGTAATGATTTTACTCAATTTAAATGATGTTTTGTCTGAATGGGTAACCAAATGTTGGGTTACATGAAACAGAGACTATAAAAGTGGAAATCAAGTGCTTGTCCTTAGGATTGCATGGAGATGGAGTCCTCCTTCAATATGAAGCGTAAGCATTCTCTTGTAACGCACGTTACTCTTCTCATCAGCCATTTTGAAGCGAAAGAAGTGAAGAAGTACCATTGATACTATCTTCATTTGCCGGTATGCGAAATCCTTGCCAAGACAGATTCTTGGACCAGCCTACATACAGAGTCAAATAAAGAAAACATGTTAGAAGATGATAATGTCTTTAGTCTCTTAATTATATAGATAGCTTGTCTGCGAAAGAGTGCACAAACATGAAAGCTTATGAATTTGAAGGGTGATTCTGGTTGGAACACGCCATCCTTAAGCCATCTCTCTGGCTTGAATTCCTCAGCATCTTCTCCCCAAATATAAGTCATCCTTCCCATTGCATAAGCCATGTAGTAGACATTATCCCCTCTCTTCACTCTATGTCCATCTGCAAGTATGTCATCATTTTCTGCACACCTCATGTCCTTTGGAATGGACACAAAAGAAAAGATCAAGAAAATGTTCAAATCCTCATTGGTTTGGTTACACTAGATCTTAAACTCTTTAAAGGAGTGGTCACTTTACCACAGGCACAGGAGGGTAAAGTCTCAAGGTCTCAGACAAGGCTGCATGGAGATACTGCATTTGATCAAGTGCCTCTTCATTTATACTTTGAACAAAACCATTGACATCGGTTGTTCTCTCGTGACTTGATGTCACTTCTCTGATTTCTTGTACAATTCTCTCCTGAACAAGTGGGTTTTTGCAAAGCATGTACAAGAACCAAGAGAGTGATGCAGCGGTTGTGTCCTTCCCAGCTATCATAAAGTTCAAGATTATATCCCTTAGGTACTTATCATTCATCTTCTCCGGATCTTTCTCACTCTCCACTAAAAATCTTGATAATATGTCCTCTCTAACAGCCTAAGGACAAGCCAAAAGTGGTAAGAATCCAATTAAAAAAAAGTGTGTAAAACTTTAAGAGAGGAACGGAACTTACAGTGTTCTGTTCCTTGGCAAGCTCTTCTCTTTTAGTGGTAATGAGTCTATAGACAAACTTGTCTATAGTATCAATACTCTTCTTGAGTCTAGATTGTGATCCGATGTTGAGAAAACGTTTCAGCTTCCAGAGAGGATCAATGAATCTTAAACTAGTTGCAACGTTGCCTTCATCAAAACCTTCCATGAACTCCTCTCCTTCTTTGCTAAACTCATCCATACATTTTAACTCCACACCAAACCCAACTTTGAAGATAGACTCAAGAGTAAATCTCATCAACATATCCTGACATCAAACCCAAAACAAAACAAAAGTACCCTTTTGAGTTTCCATATATAAAACATTGCAAGTTTCCATATTTAGACTTACCTGAGCATCAAAAGACTTTCCAGAGAGAGCAAACTCAGTGACAAAACCAACAAGCTTAGAAGCATTTGTCCTAAAAACAGAGCAGCTAAAGTCTCTCAAAACTCTAGTAGAGAACTCAAAGCTCGCAAGCTTCCTCTGCTGTCTCCACTTCTCTCCATCAACAGCGAAGATACCATGTCCCAAAAGATCCGCAAGATTCTCACGACTGCTGTGTCCTTTGCTGTAGTTATCAAATCTTGTCTTGAGAATATGCTCCACGTTGCGAGGATCTGCAGTGAGTATCTCGCTCTGTCCTGGACTCAAGAACCTGAAAGTGTGCTTCTTTCTCGCGAGCTCTGTCTGGTAATCGTATAACTCGTCGCTGTGGAATAAGAGGTCAAAGACGGTGGCGTGGACTGGAGAGTACTCCTTGTTGTGTATTGATTTTCCGGTGAAGATTCTGATCGTTAGGTAGGTTGAGAAAGCAAGAACGATGAAGATAGTGGCTGCTAGTGCGATGGCTATGGTCGCTAAAGTCTCCTCCATTCCTTTCTTACTTGGCAGACTTTTCTTTCTTGGCTTCTTATTTCAAACTTGTTTCGTTGTGAAGTAAATAGACAGATTTCACCGCGCTGCGAAGAAGATGATCTAATTGGGCCCAACATAAGGCCCAATGTGAAAATATCGGCCTTTTGAAACGAACTAAAACCAGCATTTACACTTTTTCATGATCATACCCACAGCTGAACCAGTAAACCCTAACACCCCTAACACGTATATAATCTAACTTAGTTTAATTAAAAATTTAATAGAATTCAGTAAAACTCCAAAAATGCCATTAACATATGATCTGACACCAATTAACCCGGCCAAACCACAGAAAAAATCTGATAATTTTTCTATTTTTATTAAACTTATCATATTTTTAATATTATATAAAATTAAATAAATTATTTGATTTATAATTATTTTAATTTTGATTTTAAAATAAACTATTTCATTCAAAGAAAATGGTAATAGAAAAAACAAAATTTATTAATGTGACAATATTAGTTTATTGTTTGCTATTGATAAGCTATTATACATTTCTATTTATTTGTTTATTTTAGATCTAAAAATTATTTTTATAATAATTTATTTTTAGTTATTTATTAGGGCAATTCTCTTAAATAGCATTTTTAAGTTTTTGTCACAAAAATAGCCCTCAAAAAATAAAATGACCAAAATAGACTTTTTTTTTTGAAATTTTGATTTTTTTTAATTTTTTTTTGAAATTTGAAACCCTAACCCCAAACCCACCCCTTTACTCTAAATTCTAAAATCCAAATTAGTTAACCCTAGAGGTATAAATACATATAAATGAATTTTTTAGCTTCTAAAAAAAACATTTTGGTCATTTTCTTCCTTAAAAGCTATTTTTGTGACAAACAAACTAAAATGGGCTATCTAAGGGAATTTCTCTATTTATTATCTTAACTTTTACCCAAAGTTCTAATTCGGTTTTGAAAATTAGCTAAATAGTTTATTTTTCATGGAGGATCAAAACTGAAATTAAATAAAGAAAAATAGTATGTAATTATATTTTGTAATTTTTTGTAACAATTTATATTTTGTAAATAAAACCTGAATTTTGATGTTATTTTATATTTTTAATAGTTAATAGTATTATATGTATATATAGCTATATATTATAATTTATTAATTTATTGATTCTATGATCTAGAGAGTAATCTGGTTCTGTGTTGTTGGGATAGAATTTAAAAACATTGTCTAAGAGGGTTAAAAGACTTTCCATATGATTGTGATCATGATTAGTAGCGAGAGGCCGGTAAATCCGACCGAAAAATCTGAATCCAAGAAATAAAAGAATGGATCATGTTACATATTCATGAACTTACACTCTTTCCAAATCATTTTTCATTACACCCTAGAAGTAAGATGCATGTGTTATTAGGGCATGGCAAATGCTACAGTTGTAACATGGGAGTTGTAATTTGCGTGTTAATGCTAGAAGCTAAATGAGTTTATTAAAGAGATATTATAACATATTTGTAAGTTTTGGGATGTCTACTTCAGGACAAAGCATCTCCATAATGTGATGCAATGATAACAACGATATAATGAAGGGAAAAGGAGAGGGCTAAGCTAGAGATGGGGCTTAAAAATAGACAGCGGAAAGAGTAAGTCATAGGAATCATCAATGGATAATCTGAAACTAAAATGAGAGGTTCTGATGGTGAGAATTAAGAAGAGGAGAATTCTCATTTTAACAAAAACCGCATCACTATTAAAGCAGTAACAACTCCAGGACTTTCCCTCTGCTTTACTCTGGTAACTTTCTTGGCACTTTATGAACTCTTATATCTTTGGTTTTAGTGGTAAATGTCTTAGTTAGGTTTGATCCATTTATAATCAATATTGAATAGTTTGTTTTCATCCTGTGTACCTCTTTAACGGTGAGTTTGAGCTTTTTAGGGAAACTTCCTAAATTATTCTAAATAGTACTTTTAACTAAATCAATCAGTCCCAACAAAACCTCATAAAGATACAGTAAAGATAAGACTGTTTTTGTTGGACTTGTTCTTCTTCAAACAAATTCATCTTCTTCTTCTCCCTCATAACCTCTTTCCCTGTCCCCTTTGTAATCATGATTCTTCTTTTGCCATCATTACCTTCTAAAGGAGCCTCTCTCACTCTCTAAAGAAAATGCAAAACACAAACAACAAATTTTCATCTATAAAACACATCTACTTATCCACTAATCAAACAAGTCTAACTTCTTTTATCTCTCTCCCTTCTTCCTCTCTCTATAATCTCCAAAGATGTGCTTAAGTTCTTCAGAACCATTCTCAAACACACACACGAGATTAGTTTTGTACCTCAAAACACATACCCATGTTCGTATCCCTCGCCTCTCAAGGTTTTATAACCTCACACACCTCTATAAGACGCTTTAATTACGTTCTGAGTCACTATAACGTTTTAATCTCTGTTTTTATAATAACTTTTTCAGGAGGAGAAGGATGTGGCGGGAAGAAAAGGAGATGGAGAGGAACAATATAAAGCTTTACATGGAGAATCAACACATCATACAGGAGAACGAGAAACTTAAGAAGAAAGCTCTTCTTCTTCACCAAGAAAACAAAGCTCTCTTCTCTCTGCTTCAGACCAAAACAACTTCCCATGTTCCTTAAAAGTTAAAAACCTTACCATCACCAAGATCATAGTCTTCTACTTCTTTAGTGTTTTAATAATAAATATCTATATGGCTCTAGTTATCTAAGTGGTCTCATAAACTACAATCAAGGGTTTAGTATTACTGGGTATACATCTAATTTTTATTTTTTTCATTTATCGTGTAATAATCTCTATATGCTTGTTTTTTTGTTTAATGGTTAATCTATCTTACTAAATACCAAAATATTAATCTAAATCAACAAGAAATTTACATAGCTGGCACGAACATCTCACGTGACGTGGGTACCCCCTCAACGACTTAAACAATCACCGGCAAATATTAAATTGGAGTATCCAACATAGTTAATGATTTTCACATGGCCATGCCGTGACCGTTCATAGATGGCAAAGCCATGCCGTTTCAATCAAACAGAATCAACCCATGCGAGCCGTTTCATATAGTAGAACCAAACACGCGCGTCGTTGAAAACAAAAGATTCTACATTCACATAAATGAAACGTCAGGTGGTCCATCGAAGTCTACCTGTTTTTAACCTCCAAGTCCAAGCTGCGCATTGGTAGATGGAAGTTGGGTACAACAGCTACATTCGGAGAGACCCATTTCGAGCTCCTCCTGGGTTCTGAACACAAGAAAGCACATTAGCTTGACTCAATATGCAGAACTAAGGGTAAGCAGAGAGCGAAAAGTATTATAATTTTCAATATCTGTGATTTGCTTTATAGTTTACCGATATCTGAATATTTCAATTTGTTTTATTTCAAAAAAATATATATAGATATTCTTCAAAAAAATTACAGATACTTGTGAATATCTACATATATTTTTTTGATTTTGTTCAATACAAGTAATTATAAAAACTATACGAGGTTGTTTTCAAAAAAACTTTTTACATAATCCTTTATATAGACACTTATGGCCAACAAAATTTTGAAATGTAATTAACTTTTAATGAATTATCATATTTTTGATTTCAAATTATTTATGTAACTATAAAATCCTTTTTTTCTCAGACAATTACGTTAACTACTGTTACACGTTAAAAAAAAAAGAATTCTATCACCCTACATTAACTGCTCCATCTACTAGATAACATTTAATTAACTGTTTATGTTGTTTTTGTTGTTCTTTTTATATATTTACTAGAGCTTTTCACCGCGCTACGCGCGGTTAATACATTTTAATTTATTAACTTTTCATTTTATTACTACATAAATTGTTTCGTTTAAGTTTGTATTTTCGTAAATATTTATGAGCTATATAATTTTCTTTAGTTTTTACTTTATTTTTTCTAGTAAATTTGAAATGTGTATTTCTAAATATTTATATTATGTACACATATAATTTAATATTATCATATATATTTGTGAAACCGAATAATCACACTAAATAGAAGAATTGATTTGATATTTTTTTCTTTTCAGTTGTTATTCTCTTTTGACTTATACATGATATAATGATATATTTTATTGTATTTTTTTAATCTTCATTTTCAGTTTGAGTAATGTCTATGAATCTGTCGAAGTAAATTCTTGTTAATAGTGTTATGGTGAATACTAATTTTTTTGCACTATTTTTATTAATTTTAAAATATGTCACATATGGTTAATTAATATAATTTTAAAATTTTATATGTTTTGGTATTAATGCGGTCACATAATTGATTTTTCTTTTTCCAATTTAATATTTTTAATGTTGTGTCAAACATGTTCTATAGCAAATATGTTTGAGAGAAGTATGAAGCTGCTGTTTCAGATAATGTTGATGTTTAATAATATTCTCGAATATGCATGTAATGAATCCATACCATTTCCGCTTTTTTAGTTTCCAATGTTAATAAAATTAGAATATTAATTATACATGTATAATTATTTTTATTAATTAAGATTATTATAGCTTTATTAAAGTATACACAATATATATGTAGTGTATCCATATTTTAGGATTATTATCTGCAGGAAAATTATTTTGAAGTAAAAATTAGACAATATTTAAATTTTAAATTTTTAAATTTTCATTTCCAATAATAAACTATATAGTTATGAGAAATCGTACAGTTCAAAATTTAAGTGACATATAACTATATGTTACTATACAAAATATACAATTTAAGTCATAAATTTTCTAGACTAAACTCCAAGTTTATTTTCTTTATTTTTATTAGGATATTTGTAATCATAGAAATGATGTAACTTCACATGACTAAAATATTATTGTTTTCTAAAACCAGTTTATGAGAGCACACTACAAATGAAAAATAAAACACAAACCAAATATTAAAAAAAAGTTTTAAGTGAAAACTACCATCCATAACTTGATATATCATATAAACTAAACCATGACTCTCCAAATTAAGCAAAGCTTCTTGGCCACATAAAGATTCCACATTGCTATTTACACTCCTGATAAGAGATCTCTTCTTTACACAAAATTAAAGAAACTTAGAATCAAGTAATAAACAATTTTATTATTTAAAATGTGTATTACACAGTCTTTAGAACAAATTTAGATTAAGAGTATAAACACTCGTTTCACTTTTTTGGACAAAATAAACACTCAATTCACAAACACAAAATATGAGTTTTAGCCTTTTAGGATGTGAAATCTGCACATATATCTAGAAGGGAAGCATCGAAGGTTTGGATATCTAAGGATGGTGCTCTTTTGATTTAGCATCTACCTTAGGCGAGAGGTTGTACCATGAAGTAGATCGTGGATCTTTGAGTACATCAAACACATGTGATCGGTCTCCTCCACCACCACTGCTTTGTGATGCGATCCTTGAATTTTCCTTCAGCTTAATCTTCTCAAACATATACTGCTTTTCTGCCTCAGTCAACCTTTGTGTCATATAGTTACTTGCGCATTCCTCCTCAAACTTGTTCATTTTCGTAGTACAATCTTTACAACCTCTCAGCCTCCCATTATTCTTTGTTAGCTTTAAGCAGGAACATGTGTGCCTCTGATAGCTTCAGCTTCGCAATTCTCGCAAGCTCGTCTATATTAAGTTTCTTCTTATGCCTGACCGATACTTGCAACATTTCTTTGTTTTATACGCTTGTTCATTGAAAAATCTATATAAAAAAAAAAGATAAAATCTTACTATACTAAACGCTCCTTGATCTTTCTAAAGTGATTGAAAATGTAGATATTCATACAAAGAGTTCTCAGACATATAACCATCACAATAAACTAAGGCACTTGTTTCCGTAAAAGAATGAGTGAAACATTCTTTAAAGAATCTAGAGAAATTTAGAGAATCTCCACCACATACAGACTCCCCCTTAGCCCTTGGTTAATGAATCTGAGGTAAGAAATAATCTAGTGCTTGTTTATCCTCTGAAACATGACATTGAAACAAACTATAATCAACCAAAGTTACACCTAAACCCAACAACATAGAGAAAGTGTTAGCAAAGAAGAACTCACTCAGACTTGTGCTTCTCTCTTGTTATGTGCAAGCGGGTATAATTTTTTGTGCAGGAAATGAAGCTATTGGCAGAAAATGGGAAAGTGAACATAAGGTTATATACAGATGGGACCATGCACGCACCTGAAACATGGTAGATGTCCACATGCCCAATTGCAATCCAAAAGAAGCATCAAATAAACTAAAATATCAAACAGGAAAATGGATGAGATTATGCTCCAGACCCGGAAAAAACAAAGCCATAAGATTTGAATACCCAATTGGATGGAGAATCAAACGCCGATATCATATGGGCCTTAACTCTATTTCTGCGTCTACCAAGTGTTGATGCTTTTGAGCTTGTTCACACTGTCTTCAAGCATAAATATGGAGAAAGAGAGGTAGATGAAACGAAACAATTACTATACACTAAAGAAGAGGATTGATGAAGGAGAAGATTAGAAACGGAGGAGGAATTCGAAAGGGGGAGGCAGAGGAGACCAAAAATCGAGTGAGAAAGCTTTGTGTCGTACAGTTTTACGCCTAGGGTTTGTATCGGGTTCCTTTTTCGGGTGGGGATAAACGATGGGCAAGGAAGATTAATATAGTTTTTGGTGTAGCCCACTATATTGTGGCCCAATCGTTTTTTAAAACAATGTCGATGAGCCCACACGAAATTGAATCGGGCCACCAGCTCCCGGGCTTTATAGAATAAATGAAAGCATGCTGACTTGGCCTAATAAAATGTTGTGATTGGGGGATTTTCCAATCCCATGTGGCACACCTAAAATCTCCTGATATCAACCTTTTAGTAGTATATAGATTACCACGTCGTCTTATGCATTCACCTAATGTAGTTTTTTTGGGGGGCTAAATTGTACATGTCAATAACTCAATAATGAAAATTTGATTACAATCGAAATTGAAACCCTAGATTGTTCAAGAGCTGATTTGATCATATAGGCCGTAATAAAAGTAAAAAACGTATAGCACCAAGGAAAGATCTAAGGATATNTTTTTGTGCAGGAAATGAAGCTATTGGCAGAAAATGGGAAAGTGAACATAAGGTTATATACAGATGGGACCATGCACGCACCTGAAACATGGTAGATGTCCACATGCCCAATTGCAATCCAAAAGAAGCATCAAATAAACTAAAATATCAAACAGGAAAATGGATGAGATTATGCTCCAGACCCGGAAAAAACAAAGCCATAAGATTTGAATACCCAATTGGATGGAGAATCAAACGCCGATATCATATGGGCCTTAACTCTATTTCTGCGTCTACCAAGTGTTGATGCTTTTGAGCTTGTTCACACTGTCTTCAAGCATAAATATGGAGAAAGAGAGGTAGATGAAACGAAACAATTACTATACACTAAAGAAGAGGATTGATGAAGGAGAAGATTAGAAACGGAGGAGGAATTCGAAAGGGGGAGGAAGAGGAGGCCAAAAATCGAGTGAGAAAGCTTTGTGTCGTACAGTTTTACGCCTAGGGTTTGTATCGGGTTCCTTTCTCGGGTGGGGATAAACGATGGGCAAGGAAGATTAATACAGTTTTTGGTGTAGCCCACTATATTGTGGCCCAATCGTTTTTTAAAACAATGTCGATGAGCCCACACGAAATTGAATCGGGCCACCAGCTCCCGGGCTTTATAGAATAAATGAAAGCATGCTGACTTGGCCTAATAAAATGTTGTGATTGGGGGATTTTCCAATCCCATGTGGCACACCTAAAATCTCTTGATATCAACCTTTTAGTAGTATATAGATTGCTTTTTTCTCTGTCAATTGTTTCATCTTCTTTGTTGTTTTGTTTGGTTTGAATGTGACAAATATTTTTTCGAAATTCATTCTTCTTCTTTTTTTAAAAAATAACTTTTCCATAATTCTTTATACATGATTCAAGTTGAGAATTCTATCAAAATACACTTTTTAAGCTTAATATTTCACAACAATGTGGAAAATCAGAGCTTTGTTTCACAAAATATAACTATCAAAAGCATGAGTCATTTTCACTCTCAAAAACTATGTGGAAAAGATAAACACATTTGCATTTTAAAATTATAATATCTAAAAATCTGCTTAAATAGATGAAGTTCAACTTTGTCAAAATGTCTTATATTGAAAAGAGATAGTATTCAAGCTTCAATGAAATATAATTTGATAAAAAGGGAACTAGGGAAAGGAGAGTGATAGTTTTTATCTAAACACAAATTAATTGTCATTGATTCTTTAGTTGTTATATTAGTATTTAATCTTTATTTTGGATTTAAGATATCAAAATATATTCAATTAAATTTTAATTTATTATAATTTCATTGTTGCATTTGTTTTATTTTGGTAAATAAATTCATATTTTATGTTTATTATGTTAATAATGAAGAGATTTATATTTTAAATAAGTATTATTTACAAAAAAATGTATCAAATATGATATTCTATACCATATATATATATATATATGTACCATTTTATTATCGAGATTTTAAAAGATGTGACTAATATAAATATTTATTATATAGTTAAAATTTTATGATCACAATGAAACTGAACTGTGCGTAGCACATGAGATATACTAGTATAAAATAAAAAGTAAAAATTAAAGAAGCTATATATTTCATAAATTTTGAAAATTAACTAACTTTTATAAAAAAGAACATTTAAGAAAATTTTAAAATTCTAGAAGTAATTTTATTAATAAAATTATATTTAAAATATTATTTGTATAAAATTATATATTTACAACTGTCTATTTAATTGAAAATATACTTATGTTTGTATAAAAACCAAAGCAAATATCTAACTCTGAAATTTTAGTATTTGTGATTCGCCTATATTTTAATAAATATTCATTTTTGATGTTTGATTTTGTTCGAAGACTTACAGATATTTAATTTTTTTTGGATATAATCGAATCAAATTTTATGAATAAAATGTTAACCATATGCACTATGAAAACAAGAGGTGCAAGGTCATAATGTTCAAACGGCCCATCGTGACTGCTCATAATATAAACTATACTCTCCCTCAAGAGCCTATTATAGGCCCAATAGTGGGTAGATTATGACCAAACGGAGTCTAAGATTGATAGGCCCAATTTAAAGTATTGAATCCCGCTTCATAGTTTACATATTTACGAGTTCAATTAGGTCTCAGATTATTGTTTTAGTTATATTATCTTTAAGCAAACTAATAACGGAGTATACGCGATCTTGTTAACTAGATTCAAAATATAAACAGTTAAGATTAAGCACTGCTAATTATGCTCCACCAGATTGTTGGATAAACAACAGTTGGTATGCAATTAAGAATCCGAATTGCAATGCAGGTTTACCTTGCATCGAGGATTTAGGGAGACAACATAAAAATTTCTTGTGTTTGATCAAGTCTTCTAAACAAAGGCACATTTATTGTAAAAACATTTTTTAATTAAAATAAATTTTACATTTAAGATGAAAAATCAAGAATCCGAATTTCACATAAACGAATGTCTTTTATTTTTGGTCAAGGAAAGTTACACTACTAAAACCTTCTTAGCAATGTAGGTTAGAGAGGCATCCAAAGTTTGGTTTACAGTTTTTACAGCATCACTGACTCTACCCTTTTTCACATATGCATCTTTCATGATCCGATATGTTGGAACATCAGGGATAAAAAAACTTTTTAGAGCATATTTCAGCGAAACAACCCTAAATCCCCAATTCCCTTAATCTTTCGACAGTAAAATTTATAAACCTGCTTAATGTGAAATAGAAGAACTCTCATACTCTGTTACTTCACTATTTCAGTTTCTCACTATCACAAAAATACACTTTTGTATTGTTTTTTTATGTTGTATGATTATTATTGTTCAATTTGTTAAGTTTGTTCTAATACTTTTGTGTAGTGAATTCTAATTTCTTTGCTATACTGTGGATAAATGATATTTATTAAAGTTTATTCTCTTTACTTTTTAAAGGAATGAACTCATCTTTGGATAATAGGAAGTATCCTCTGCAGATTTACGAGATTGGTAAAATGCCTATTCAAAATAGGAACATGAATTATAGTTTTTCTCCAACATTCAAATGGTGGAAGAAGCCGTTTGGCATACGTTGAGACAATCAGCTGTTGGTGTGATTATTAAGTTAAAGGAGTTGGATTACACTTGGTCTCCAAAATATGTTTATTATTTACTAGCCAATCAATTGGCGATCGTGAGCAGTCATGAAATTTGGTCTTTGCTAGAAGACCAACCAGTGAGGTTCTCTCTGTATGAGTTTGGAGAGATTACATGGATAAATTGTGATCCAATTCTCAATAGATTACCTCAAACAATTTTTCTACACTACGAGTTAGAGATGTTTTCATCAACTCAGCGTCGTGTTTTCTTGTTGCAAACCAACATGTCATCATTGAGCGGATTAACTCTAGAAGGTGAACAATTGATAAGCTTCTAGCACGTGACAAAGTTCTGTTTATGGATTCAGCTATGTTACTTGAAGTGAAGTTATATCTCTCGTGCCCACTTACGCACATCAGCATGTTCCAAATATGCATGCAAAGTTGGATTTAACTCTTTGAATGTTTCGAAGGTTGCTTCAAAGTCAGTTAACCTAAACGAGTTAGCGGCTTTTTGACTAATCCAAACAAATTATGCTATCTATACTGTAACAAAATGCTTTTATATAAGTGGTACATGTAAATTCTCATGCTTACCAATGGATAACTGCTTGAACCGTGCACATCAAAATTCATGGACTTGCACATCAAAATTCCTCGAAATGCATGTAGGTCAATATAGTTATGAAGAAATGGCAAAGATCCATGACAAAATAGTGAACAACTTCCGCGAGAAATATGCAATGGACACCTACGCAAAATTCATTGGAAACGTGAAAGTAACCAACAATGGAAAAACAAAGTAAAGCTATGAACTGCGTCCTTGTTTAAATATTTGATGAATTGCATAGATTTTGTTGCTCTCCGCCTGAATGTATGTACACTTTAACCTATTATGTTTTTTACAGATGAATTTTAATGTTTATATTTGTGAATTAACCTGCAAATTATTATTTGTTTTTGATTTGTGGATTTACTAGTTTAGAATTTAGGATATACTGCAGTAATGGTTTACAATTTAGTGTTTAAGGTTTAAATTTTAAGGTTTACGGATTACCTGATACCTTTGGGTCATTGCCAACTAATGCGTCAGTCAGTGGCAATTGTTTGGGTAAATAGCGTTTCAAGATGCCACAAAAGGTTTTTAGGGTTTAAGGATTATCCGAAACCCTTGGGTCATTGCCAACTAATGTGTCAATCATTAGTACTCCCTCTGTTTTATAATACTTCTTTTGTTTCATAATAAATGTCGTTTTAGATTTTTGCACACAGATTAAGAAAATATTTAATTTTGCATATTTTCTATAGAAAAACATCATTACCCATACATCTAATCATATTTCAACCAATAGAAAATTAAGCTGGAAAATAAAATCAATAAATTATGCATTGAAATCCTAAAACGACACTTATTTTGTAACCAAATTTTTTTTCTAAAATGACACTCTTTGTGAAACGGGGGAAGTAAGTGTCATTCTAACATTTTTTTCTTGTTACACAAAAAGTGTCACTTTACAATTCCAATACAAATTATACTTACTTTCAACTAGAAATTAATTGCAAATTACATTGTTTTTATAAATAATTTTATTTATCTCAAATACTATTGGTCAAATAGATATAATTATTGACAACTTAATTATATTTCAATCATTTTCTTAATCTGTGTGAAAAATGTCAAAACGATACTCTTTATAAAACGGAAGGAGTAGTTGTTTGGATATATAACAGTTAAAGATCCCACAAAAGTGTCTTTTCGAAAAAACACTCTTTATTTATACGATAGCTGTCAACATAAATATTAATCTCTTTTATCAGAATCAATTGTAGCCCTCTCTCAATCTCGTAAACTCTTTCAAACTCAAATATAGCTGAAATTATTGATTTTTTCCCTCATTTTTGCACAGCCAGAAAAAATTCAAGCATTAATGATGAAATGTGTAGTAGAAAACTCCTTCGATCAGACTTTGCTTTTCCCTTTTCTTTTAGATGCTACTCCTCGATCTTGAAACAGGTCTACTCGTAGCTCCGGATGGGTATTCGGGCCCTTTATTATGATTAGTTAGTGGTTAATATGACAAGAAAGGCGATGGTTAATGTGTCATCACGTGCTGCTAAGTTATTGCCAGCTAATTGTAATTATTAAATTATATGTGTACCATTTGAGATCCCAATTATAATCTGTATCTACTGCTAGAGCAATGCCAGCTAAAATTGTTGTTTAAAAAACAGAGTAGTCCAGCTAATTAGCATTAAAAATCCACATGTGTGATGCGAGATCGAAACTAGCAAAATGTCAACTGTTTTGAGGAGTAATTTTGAATCGTTTTGGTAAAATATATGCATCAAGTTTTCCAATTATGGTTAATGCCTAGAGATGTATAGGTTGTATAAGTCTCTTAACTAAATAGGTGGGATAAAAAAATTATTCAAGAATTTTTTTATAGAATAGCGCCAATTTGTTTTTATCATAAATATAGTATCCAAGACTTATAATCAAACTATTTTGAAAAATCGACCAACTCATACTTCAACACATGTTTGCGGTCCCGATCAATACATATATTTTAATATATGCAAAAACATTTATAAACAAAAAAACATTTCAAATTTTAAACATGAACTAATAAAATTAGGCAATAACATACATTAATCTTTAGTATGTTACTCAAACGTTTATAGATGATGATTTATAGTTTTTTTGCATAGCTTTTTTTTCGTCGGCCAACTTTTATATTAATATCAAATAAAGTTACATTATATTATTTTACATTAACCAAGATATAACGAAAGGAGAGTTATTAATTCAGGCTTTTTTTGCTATTTGATCGGCCTCTTGGTTTCTTCTTCGATCAACTTTTACAAATTGATAATCCCATGCCGCTATAGACCAAATATCTTCAAGATGTCCTTGTATGGTTGCGTTCTTTGAGAGTTCTTGATGCCTACTTTTGTGTTGACATAGAGAGTGATACATTTCAGCATTATCACCAATAAACTTTACTTCTTTGTATCCCAATCTTTTTAACTGCAATACCGCTTCTTAGCTAATGCCTCTGCTTCCAGTGCTGTCTCTGTTGGTTCTATTGCAGCTGATCCTTTAAGGATTGACTTGTGACTTGAATCATAGAGGATCCATCCAATTCCAGCCTAGCTTATGTGATTAAAAGATAACACTTTGCAGTAGATTAAAAGATAAACAGTCGTTTAGTATGATGAACATGCATTTTATTTTCATCAGTTGGATTAACCACTGACTTTTCATCATGCATAGCTTATGTGATAACTAATGATATCCAGGTCATATTTCATTTAAATTTTTTACAAAAGTTATAGGTAAACAAAAACCAAACGACGACGACATTTGTAAAAAAATATTTTCCCTTCTTCATGTTTTTTCCTTCATTCTTGTTTGTAAGGGTGGACACAAATTGAATACCATGTTTTTGGAAGTATTCGTGATTCGATCTGTTTCGTCTAAATAATCAATTATTTGAACCGATTTGATCTGTAGCTATCCGAATATTCAGTGTCCCTGATATCCAGAAATTTTTAGATTTTGACCGAATATTTAATTCGATCCGTAAAATAAATAAAAGTTCCTAAAAGAATATAAAAATAATAATATTTAATTACAAAAATAAAAGTTTATTTACTTTTTAAAATTCTAACAAATAGTTTAATAAATTTAGTAAATAAAAATCATGTATATCCATGTACATTTGTCCCTCACCATGTAATTCACAACATTCTATTCACACCAAAAATATTTCACAGCCTCCATCACATCTAATCCATTTACCCACCAAAATATTAAACCAAAAAATATAATCAAACTAATTATCCATAATAAAATATTTATGGAAACAATAAAAAATTTCAATCTCGGGCGGACCGACCCCTAGTTTGATATAATTTTGTGTTTATGTATTGTTTTGCACATGCTATCACTATACTGATTGGAAAGGCGAACTTGCGTTGAAGTATGAATTAGCCTATTTTCAAAAATATTTTATTAAAAAGCTTAAAAAATATTTATGTCAATATAATTAACTAATCTATATTATTATAAGAGAAATATAAATATAAGTTACCCCTTAGTTTTGCAAGTTATTTACACTCTAATGCCACTGAAATTTTAAATAATCATTACTTTAATTAATGTTGTCTTTTATGATTGGTAAATGCATTTCCTAATATAAATTTGTACCTACAAAAAACGGAAACACTTATATAAAACGTAATTTGTTTTAGTAGCTAAACTACACTTAAACTATGTTGCGTAAAATAGAAAAAAATGAAAGCGTAATTCTCTCAAATAGTTCATTTTCAAGTTTTTGTCACAAAATAGTTTTTTGCCAAGAATAAAATGACCAAAGTAGTCTCTTTTTATTTTAAAAATTTAATTTTATTCTTTATTTTTTGAAATTTGAAACTCTAACCCCAAAACTTCACTTTAACTTTAAGCTCTAAGTATAGAATAGTTAATCTTAAATGTATAAATGTATATTTATCTCTTTAATAAAATATTTTATCATTTTATTCTTTGAATGCTATTTTTGTAACAAAAACTTTTAAAGTATTTCTCAAAATGAAACGGTAAAATATTTTTTTTTATTGTGCCATCACTTATAACCTGCAATACCTTAGCTTTTCTTAAAAATAAAAATCATGACTTCAAGTCTTAATTGATACTAGGTGTTTGCCCGCGATTTCGCGGATGATAATATTATAAGAAAAGTATTTGTTATGTTTATAATGTTATAATTGTTGAACAATAATTAGAAAATATTAAAATTTTAGAATTTAATAGTAAAATATGCTAAAAGTCGTCTGGAAAAATGAAACAGTAAAATATTTTTTTTTTATTGTGCCATCACTTAACTGTAACCTGCAATACCTTAGCTTTTCTTAAAAATAAAAATCATGACTTCAAGTCTTAATTGATATCATACATATATTAATTAATTCTAAAGGTCCAATATTCAGTCACGTTCTCATTAGTATCATATGAATATAACCTTTTCGAGAAAGTACAATATGCAGTACAATGATCAACACATATATTACTGTAACCTATAACCGAGATAGATACATATATATTTCTTAGAGCATAAAATGCAAACCATCTTTATAAATCGATTTTTGTAATCTTTCTAAACAAACCAAATCAATAAATTCAAAATCCAAACAGAATATCCTTTATTATTCTTTCCAAGCCTATAATCAATGTCGAGTCTTTATGATACCTATAAAATATAGAAACCAGAGTCTAAATTTCCCCTAACTATTATATTTACGAAAATAATATATGATATAAAATGTTTCCAAATAAATTCTTCCATTACTTGACTTGCGGAAGAGTCAACATATCATCCATCTGCCTATAGTTTAGAAGGCATAATGCGTTTAAGCAGTACACGTACAAACAAGAAAAATAAGTATCTATCCTCTACTAAATATATAGAAGCTAGAAAATTCATGACGATATATCACGCCCAGACATTACTTCTCTTTTTTTTACCAGTTGCTTTGGGCACCGCCATCGAATTCTCTAACTGCGAGATAGACATTCAGTATACAGGTGTCGTTAACATCACTAAAGTGGAGATAATTCCGTATCCGATTAAATTTCACGATAATCCAATATTTAAGATAAGCGGTGTTACATGTAAGTCGTTATTTTGATGATTTTTAATTAGCGTGTGTTTTAACTCAACTTGTCCATTTCTTAAATACTTTTCTTGATAAATATCTTGGGTGTGAGCAGCCCAAAGCATCACAGGTCGGAGGACAATAAATGTGAGTTTTAGATCCGGCAGCAATGTTGGTGTATCAAGGGTAAGTATCTGTGATGTAACAAAATGTCCTATTGAGCCTGGCCCCTTTGTGCTTACTGTACCGAACCTATACGCCGTAAAGGGGAATGATCATCAATCAGTAAGTTTTTCTGTACATACATGCATCAACACTAGATGAATATCATAATCGTTTTTATCCATAATATATACAAATATGTTCCATAGTCGCTATATTTCAAACCAATTGATCACTATGGTTTCCTGATGTTCTAACGCGAAACCCTTCTTTCTCTTTATAATATCTCAGGGAGAAGTTAAAGTTACATTATCCATGTATAATCCGAGTGAACAACATCGCGAAATGTGCGCCGAATTCAAGTTTCACGCCAGTGGTTAGTTAAGCTAGCTAGAGAGTGAAACTATGTTTTTTTTCTTCTGCTAGCTAGACAATTGATCTTGCATGTCCATAGAAAATTTGCAAAAGATATGCAAGTATTCTCGCGCAAATTTGCAAAGGATTTGCGTGTGAAAATGTCTCTTGGATATAGCGGCGGGATAAAATTTTATCTAATGCTTATACGTCACTTGCATTTTAATATTAAAACTTCACCATTAGTATCAGTTTGTTATTGTCTCATGTGTTTCATTTCAGCTTTGGCGGAATTCATGAACAATCCGAGACCTAATGGCGTTAATGTCAGTAAAGTGGAGATCTGGCCATTTAACGTTACTGTAAATGATAATCCAATCTTTAGTATAACCGCTGTTACACGTATGTTTGGTTTGATGACTTTTAAATTTCCACACAAAATTTTCCAATTGTTTTTTCTTGATAAATATCTTTGGTCGAGCAGCCAAAAACATCTCATCTTCCTCAACGGTATCAGCAAGAATGGTTTTGGAGGGACCAGAGCTATCTCCTATGGATTCGAGAAGGGGTTACAAACTCTGTGATAGTTCGTCCCACTGCCCAATTGAACCTGGCCGCTTTGTGCTTACTTTTCCTCATCCATACTGGAGGTACAAGATAACAGCAGTAAGTTTTTCTTTACATTAACACCAGCTTAAAGACTAGTTTTATAATTGTTCTTATCATCAAAAAATCCCTAGTCTCTGTATTTCAAGCCAATTGGTATGTTTTCTGATGATCTATTTTTTTTTTCTCTTTTTCAATGCATCAGGGAAGATATCGTGTTGAAGTACAAATTGTAAATCAGAACTATCCGTTCCAGGAAAGTATGAACATCATTTTCTGGCTTTCGGTTAGTGAAGCCTAGCTAGAGAGTGAAACTATATGTTTCAAAGAGGCTCTCTGGTGTATGCTAATCTTAATCACTCTGTTTGTATCCTTTTGGTGGGTGTCGTCTAACAAATAAACAAGGGTTGTTGTAAAAACACTCCTTTGACCCACCGTGTATGTGTGTGTGTTTGTTATATTTGATCAAATATGTGTCTCTGTATTTGTTATTTTGGTTTGATCAAATATATATTTCTATGTTTGTTATTTGGTTTGATCAAATATGTATCTATGTTAAAAGAGTTTCAAAAAAAGAAAATGTATCTCTGTGTTTATTATTTTGGTCATCAACGACAAATCCATTCCTTACAAAAAAAGAAAAGGAAATAGAGTAAATCCACACACGAGTCACTAGCACGCTCGACTCATCTCATAATCAGAAAAGCAAACCAACGTTAAAAAAAAACTAACTAAGCATGGTATATGCATGACTCTCATATCCTGACTTTTTCCAACCTCTTGTAAACATTGCCATTGCTATAAAATAAAGAATTTAGCCTAAAAAATCTATACTATATAAAAATTGAGGCTATAAACTATTGGGAGCGTCCACATAGGAAGTTAAATGTCCAATCGTATTATGCCAAATTGTTATTCTACATAATTATTTTCAAAAATATCATTATTACCACAAAAACTATTTAATAATTTCATAATAAAATACAAATCAATATCGAATAAGGCAAACTAACAAAAATAAAAACATTACACATATATTAACTTAATATATATAGTAATTTCAAAAGCTAACATAAATAAAATCAATATCAAATAAGGTAAACTAACAAAAGTATAAAACTTATAAATAATTAACTTAATAATGGCTATATTTCAAAATTTGATATAAAATAATTATCACATATAATAATTAATCAGAATAATGTAAGATTTGCAAATAAATATAACTATATACATTTAAAACACATGATTTCAAACTTTAGGCTATATGCTACTGAAAATATTCATAATAACATATAATATATAAGTTAAAATTATAAATCATTGAGAGTGTCTATCTATTAATTAAATCTGTTTTATATAAAATTTGAGGATATAAACCATCAAAAGTATCTACATATGATTTAAAACCACTAATCAAAATATGAAGAATCATTACTTTATTTTACTATATCTAAAATGTAAAACTTTCAAAAACAATTTCTTTTGAAATAAAATAGAAATCCATATAAAATAAGGTAAACTTATAAAACAAAATTCATTAAATCATTGAGAGTGTCTATATATTAACTAAATCTATTTTATCTAAAAATTTAGATATAAACCATTGAAAGTGTCTACATAGGATTAAAATCACTAATCAAAATATGACAAATCATTATTTTAGTTTACTATATCTAAAATGTAAAAAAAATCTCCAAAAACTGCCTTGGATACATCTTCTGTTCCACTGGTCCAATGATCTTTCAAGAGGGAAGAACCTCACCAAAACTCAAGAGAAGAGAGTATACTAGTGTCTGATACTCAAGGAAACCTAGTCTCAATTCAACAAAGCTTCATCAAAGTTTTTCAATTTCCAGTTCTGTCACTTACAAAACCAGTGAGATCTATGCGACTGCTAGCTGCAAATGCCCTTTTTAAACTGTTGCTAATTAAGCTACGGTAAGAAAACAGCAGCTTGGTTATTGTTCGGTCAGATGATCGAGGAAAGCAAGTACCCAGGGTGGGGGTCTAAAACAAAAAAAAACACGAATCACACAACTGGCAACAAATAAATATTAAAACCAAATGCTTATTAGAATAAAATGTGACATGGCATTCTAATATTGTAGAGAAGTGACGTTTTTTTCTACTTTATTAGTTATGATTAAATTCATATTTATTTGTACAATTTGATTATAGATTTTGAGTGCTGTATTTGGACCAAATTAATAAATGAACTTGAGTTGAATTTTTTTCTATGTAAAAATATGTATATCCCTAATATATATATATATATATATATATATGATTTGGAAACAAAAATCAGAAAATGTCATAATTATAATTATATCATTTTGGTGTATTTTCTAACACCAAAGAAAAATAGACAACATAGCTTATTCCTTTATTCATAAGATGAAAGAATAATTTATAGCGTCATCAACATTATTGTATAATCCAATTATACATGATTTTTTCAGGCTTATGATCTTTTGATAAGTAGAGAGCATCATTTCGTGCGTTTCATACATATAGTGCACCACATCTAAAAATGGCATCACCTATATATGATGCAAACGTTTGATGATATACCAGATTGTCTCTACTCCAGAACAAGTCACAGTCGAACTCTGTAGTAAAAATGACATTATCATGAAAACTAAAATTATATGCAGGATCTTTAAATTTCACAAAGTGATCGCCTAGATCATTGTCTTTGGATTTACAATGAACATCGAGAGTACTTTGAGAGCGAGTTAGGCTATTTTGAAAAACTAAGGTGTTTTTATTGCACATAATAGCTTCATTAGACCCCAAACATAAAGCAAATATAAGAAATGAAATATTAAACATGAGATTCATTATTTTTGAATAAATCAATGATTCTTAAAACTGAGTATATTTGAGAGGGACTGCAAAAACGAATATCAATTAAATTTTAGTATGTAACTATATATATTTAATTCATTGGTTTCTTAAATTCCATAGAAGAAAACTTTGACCAAATTCTCCATAATTGGAATATACTTTTAGTAATAAATAATATTTTGTTTTAAGTATTGTTCTTCTTTTTGACAGTCAATCAGATTTCCAAAAAAATACTCAAATTTCTATTTTTAATCTTTATAATTAAAAATAGTCAAGTCAACTTTTTGTGTATTCTACCAATTTTGGTCAGTTAATATTTTTAGTATTTTGTTATACAAAACTGGTAGATGGTAAACTGAAAATAGTCAAAGATACATTATTGAATTTGATAAGAGGTACAAGTGTAGTAGACATGCTTTTTTTAAAACAGGTAGGTTTTTACCACGCTTAATATTTTTAATTTTTTAATTTATTATATTTACTATTATGTGGATTGTTTTATTTGATTTATAATTTCTTATAAATATTATAATATTTATTGGTTAACCACACAAATATGTAATTATCACATTAACTTCTCCAACACATATTATGCATCTTCTTCGGCCTCTTCTTATTTATCTCATTATCATTATGTTTTTTTATCGAATTTAAAATGCATTGATATTGTCTTCTGAATTTTCTTACATATTTTTTTGTCAAATGTTTTATTATCTCTCTGAACAGTAATATATAGATATATGATTTGAAAGCCAAAATCAGATAAAGACATAATTATAATTATATCATTTTGGTGTATATTCTAACACCAAAGAAAAATAGACAACATAGCTTTTATTCATAAGATGAAATAAGAACTTATAGCGTCATCAACATTATTGTATAATCCAATTATACATGAATTTTTCAGGCTTACGATTTTTTGATAAGTAGAGAGCATCATCTCGTGCGTTCCATATATATAGCGCACCACATCTGAAAAAGTCAGCACCTATATATGCTACAAATGTTTGATGATATACCAGATTGTTTTTATTCCAGTACAAGGAACAATCAAACTCTGTAGTTAAAATGACATTATCATGAAAACTAAAATTATATGCAGGATCTTTAAATTTCACAAAGTGATGGCCTAGATCATCGTCTTTAGATTTGCAATGGACATCGATAATACTTTGAGAGAGAGTTAGGCTATTTTGAAAAACCAAAGTGTTTTTATGGCAAATTGCTTCACTGGACCCAAAACATAAAGTAAATATAAGAAATGAAATATTGAAAAAGAGATTCATTACTTTGAATAAATCAATGATTCTTAAAACTGATTATACTTGAGAGGACTGTGAAAACAAATATCATATAGATTTTAGTATGTAACTATATATATATATATATATTGGGTTTTTGGATTCCATAGAATAAACTTTGACTAAGTACTTCTCCATAAATGGAAAATACTTTAATTAGTTTGTTTTTAACGGCTTTCGTATTAATGATATAAAGAAAACGTGACATACATGAATTTAAAAGAAAGCTACAGAGGATAATAAAGGAGAAAAGAAAACACAAGAACAAAAATGAGGAAGAGGCCCAACACTAGATGGTGTGAGTGAACACGATAAAAAAACAAACAATTATGACTTTTAGAGAGAAGGCCAGAACATGTGCAGTTCCAGACCCCACGTAAGACCACATTTGTTAAGCACAGAAGACTTGTTCCTAACCACTCTAAAAATCTTTCAGACATCTGAAACAGAGTGTGGTCTCGTCTGCAGATGATGAAACTGCTGACTTGGTTCATCTTATCATCGATGAGGAGGATTATAATGGAATTGCGATGGTGACTGCTACATTCATAGAGTATTGGTTCAAACAAGGTAACGATGAAGAAGTTATATCAACTGGTACACATCTTTGTTACGCAAGAGATTCGTAATGAACGGCAGAACTACGGTCTTTTAACATTATTTTTGATGTTTATAGTTAAATTCACATAGGATTAAAGATTTAGAGATAAGATCAGTGGCATGAAGAGTAGAGTAAATATTAAAATGAAACATGGATTAATTTTTTTTAATGTATTTCAGTTTTAATAGATTAGATGAAGTTTTAAATGATTTTAATGTGGGAAATTCTCAAACAACACTGCTTGTAAAAAATGAGTAAGTTTTAGATTTAAAACTGACACTTTATATGAAAAACGAAGAGTATTAGAAAGCAACCATAATATTCAAAATAGGAACATGAATTATAGTTTTTCTCCAACATTCAAATGGTGGAAGAAGCCGTTTGGCATACGTTGAACGTTGAGACAATCAGCTGTTGGTGTGATTATTAAGTTAAAGGAGTTGGATTACACTTGGTCTCCAAAATATGTTTATTATTTACTAGCCAATCAATTGGCGATCGTGAGCAGTCATGAAATTTGGTCTTTGCTAGAAGACCAACCAGTGAGGTTCTCTCTGTATGAGTTTGGAGAGATTACATGGATAAATTGTGATCCAATTCTCAATAGATTACCTCAAACAATTTTTCTACACTACGAGTTAGAGATGTTTTCATCAACTCAGCGTCGTGTTTTCTTGTTGCAAACCAACATGTCATCATTGAGCGGATTAACTCTAGAAGGTGAACAATTGATAAGCTTCTAGCACGTGACAAAGTTCTGTTTATGGATTCAGCTATG